>PVJO010024203.1:0-24755 GCA_004026905.1 Hystrix cristata | reverse complement strand
TCCCTAATGAACATAGATGCAAAAATTCTCAACAAGATACTGGCAAACATAATGCAACAAATTACCAAGAAGATTATACACTACGACCAAGTAGGATTCATCCCCAGGGATGCAGGGATGGTTCAATATACACAAATTGATATATGTAACACACCATATCAACAAAGTCAAAGACAAAAATCACATGATCACCTCAATAAAGGCAGAAAAATCATTTGACAAAATCCAACACCCGTTCATGATAATAAAAAAAACAACACTACAGAAATTAGGAATAGACTGTCTATATCTAAATCTGATAAAAGCCATCTATGACAAACCAATGGCCAACATCACACTAAATGGTCAGAAACTGAAAGCTTTCATACTAAAATCTGGAACAAGACAAGGATGTCCACTATCACCTCTATTATTCAATATAGTTCTAGAAACATTAGCCAGAGCAAATGGACAAGAGAAAGAAATACAAGGAATAAAGATAGGAAAGGAAAAACAAAGTATCATTATTTGCAGATGACATGATACTCTACATAGAAGATCCCAAAAATTCCACCAAAAAACTTCTAGATTTAATATCTAAATTCAGTTGCATAGCTGGATACAAACTCAACACCCAAAAGTCAATACCATTCCTATATACAAACAATAAACTCACTGAGAAAGAAATAACAGAAGATATACCTTTCAAAATTGCATCAAAGAAAATGAAATACTTAGGAATCTATCTAACAAAGTAAGTAAAAGATCTTTACATTGAAAACTACAGTACTCTAAAAAAGGAAATGGAAAGGGATAACAGAAAATGGAAAGACATATCGCGTTCCTGGGTAGGAAGAACCAACATAGTAAAAATGGCCATACTTCCTAAATTACTATACAGATTTAATGCAATTCCAATCAAAGTACTATTAACATACTTCACAGAATTAGAAAGGACAATCATGAATTTCATCTGTAACCAGAAGAGACCAAGAACAGCAAAAACAATCCTAAGCAACAGGTGCAAGGCAGGGAGCATCACAATCCTGGACATGAAACTATACTATAAAGCTACTGTGATAAAAACAGCATGGCACTGGCAAAAAGACAGACCTGAGGATCAATGAAACAGATTGGAAGATGCAGAAACAACTCCAAACACACTCAAATACCTCATCTCCTACAAAGGAGCCAAACACCCTCACTGGAAGAAAGATAGCCTCTTTAACAAATGGTGCTGGAAAAACTGGCTTGCCACATGGCCGAAAATTAAAACTAGATACATGTCTGTCACCAGGTACTAAACTAAAATCGAAGTGGGTCAAAGATTTAAACATTAAAACAGAAATACTAAATCTACTAGAGAAAAGAATAGGAAGAACCCTCGAAGACACAGGGGTAGGGAAAAACATTTATGAACAGAACCCAGATTGTGAGGGAAATAATACAAAGAATCAGTGCTTAGGACCACATCCTCTTAAAAGGTTTTTGCACGGCAAAAGAAATCACCAATAGAGCAGGGCAAAAACCCACAGACTGTGAAAAAATTTTTGCCAGCTGTCTGTCAGACAAAGGTCTAACATCTAGAATATACAAAGAACTAAAAAAAATCAAATCTCCCAAATTTAAAGACCCAATCCGATAATGGGCATCTGAAATGAATAAACATTTCTCAGATGAAGAAATAAAAATGCAAAATAATTGCATGAAAAAGTGTTCAACATCCCTAGCAATTCAAGAGATGCAAATCGAAACAACATTAAGATTCCAACTCACTCCAGAAAGAATTGCAATTATCAAAAAAATCAACCAATTAACAAATGCTGGCAGGGATGTGGGGAAAAAAGAACCCTCCTCCATTGTTAGTAAGAATGTAGACTGGTCCAGCCACTGTAGAAATTAGTGTGGAGATTCCTCAAAAAACTACAACTACAGGTCCATTTGATCCAGCTATTCCTCTACTGAATATCTTCTCAGAAGAATTAAAATCATCATCTCACAGTGATATATGCACAACCATGTTCATAGCAACACAATTTGTAATAGCTAAGTCTATGAAACAACCTAAATGCCCAACAACTAATGAATGGCTAAAGAAGATGTGGTTTTTCTACACAATGGAGTACTATTCTGCCATAAAAAGGATAAACTAGAGACATTTGTAGGTAAATGGATGTACCTTGAGAACATACTCTTAAGTGAAATAAATCAGAAACTCAGGAGTACACATAGAATTGTTTCTCTGATATGAAAAACCGTAAGTGTAAATAAGGACAAAGAGTGTAATAGGTATTATATAAAAGGAAGATGATATTCAAAAGAGGAGAACTAGAAAAGGAGAAGGGGGAAATGTAGGAAGGGAAAAAGGAAAGAAAGGGGAAAGGGAAAAATGGAAAAATATAAATAAGCCTCCTGTAAATAGGGAAGGGGGAAAAATAGGGAAGGGGGAGCAGAAGACTGGGGTAAGAGAGGGGAAAACCAAGATACATCATGTACAGGTACAAAATAACTGTGATGATTGTGATCATTATATATACAATGTACCAATACATGTTCTTGGTAAAAATAAAAGAAAATAAAATCATCTTATCAATTTCTCAAAAGAAATCTCCCCGTTGAATCTATACTGAGATGACAGTTGACAACAGCATACTTGTTTCACTACTTTATTTAGCAAATGTATTCTCATCTTTACCCTGTACCATGTTCTCATTCAGGTATGTGATGAGTTCTTTCTTTATGGTCCATAGTTGTATTTATTTACCTGACATCTCTTCCTCCCCATGTATAGTAGCTCCTCGCACTTTACTTTGGGATCATCCCCTGCCACATCACTCACTTCGTGTGAATAAGATGGACCTTGTGCTACGATATTCATGGCCCAGGCCTCAGTGACTAGTAGAAGTATGGATATATGACCCAACCTTACACAACCACAGTTCTTCTCTGGTATTTTTCACACTAAAATCAAAGGGAGGGGCCTTTTCTTTCCTTTTAGGTTATCAGTGCTAGCAGCCAAGTCTCAATATACATAGAAACCTGAGAAAGTAAGTCCCAAAGAGTAGCATGTTCCTCATTCTAATCCCTCTTAACCCTAGATCTATCAAGCTTCTACTGATTTATCAAGCTTCCATTGATCTCTCTATAACTCTATAAAATGCTACAATATCCTTCTAGCAAATCCCTTTTTGAGTTTAGAATAGTTCGTGTTGAGCTCCTATCAGCTGCCACATAGTCTTGCCAAGTATTCAAAACTATTATATTCTTCTATTTTCTTTTTTTGTGTATGTGTGGTTTTGCTCCTGGAAGATTTTGTAATTTTTCCCTTGTCATTTCATATTTTCCTGACCTTGTTAACGGAGTACATCTTTGGACAATGTTTTCTAGATTCTATTGCTAGAATATGTAGTATATTTACTACATCTATCTCCTTCACAAACTTTTATTCTTTTTAAGAATTTCTCCATGATTTTTACTTTCTTTTCTAAGCAAAGATATCACTTATAATTATTTCTCTTTCTGTCTTCTAACAGCTTTTGGTTTCTGTTTCTCCCTTACTGCATTTCCTAAAACTTCCAGAAAAATAAGATCTGTTGGCAATAACAATCAACATTAACATTTTGCTGGCTTTACTTTATCTTCTATTTATGACATGTCCGTGAAATTTTCTGTTGCAGCCTTATTATAAATTTCCCTATTATAAGCTATTTTGAGCGATTGCTCCAAGAAGCAAAAAAATTCAAGATAATGGCTTTACCATCTATGGAAATGATCATGTGGCATATGTGTGAGCATTTTCCTTTTTCCTTATTTTCTTTCTCTCACTCCTTTTTGACTTATCAATGTGTTGGTTTTCCATTTTGATAGGAAAATGGAGAAAATATTTTCCAGACAGCATGAAATTTCCTCTACAAAAACTTTCTGGAAAAATAACTTGATAAGACAAGGAATGTTTTGGGGTTTTGCATGGGGAGGGAGGGCTAAAGGCATAGAATAAAAAAAATGACAACACAAAAATGGTTAAACTTTTCTGCATATAAAATGAAAAGAATTTAGATGTGGGTAAGAGCAAAAGAATGGGGAAAACTAAGGAAAGAAAAGATCTCAAAATACCTATAAGTTAGAAATGTGATGACCCCTATAGTTTGAATGGTTTTGCCCCCTCCAGAATTCACATTGAAATTAATCCCCAACACAACAACATGAGAAGGTGTAGCCTTTAGCAGGTGATTGATTCATGAGAGCTGTCCTTACGAATGGGATTAGGTGTCTTGTAAAAAGACTCGATTGAAGGCTCTGGTACCATTTTTACTCCTTCTATCCCTTCTACCATGTCAGGCCACAGTTTCCTCCTCTCTGATGCTATCTCGGAAGAGCAGACTGGACTCTCACTAGATACAGAATCTAATAGTACCCTGATCTTGGATTTCCAGCCTCCAGAACTATGAGAAAGAAATTGCTGTTCTTTGTAAGTAACCAAGTATCTCAGGTATTTTCTTACAACACAAACGGACTAAGACATTTGAGTCAAAAAGTGAAGAATTTGAAAGACCATTTAAGCCTGATATTCATGCTTAATTTCAACTCTGTATAGAATAATAATGTAACCATATTCCAGAACTATAAAAGTCTAGTGATATTGAAGAGAATATTCAGAAATTATGAAAAATGAACTGCTTCATCTTTTGTTTTCTGAGAAAAAGTAAATTAACGTCTGCAAAACAAAAACTGCAGGAAAATTTCAAGAGATTCAGAAACAGTAACCAGAAGTAATGAGAATAAATTCCTAAAAATTTCACAAAAACCTTTAGGATTAAAACTGAATGTTCATTGGAACTTTGAGACAATCTTACACAGATCTTAAAGGGAAAATCTACATGATATCTATGTTATACATTTTAAAAGTTCTTAATAATAAAGCCATCCTGTATTACTCAAATAAGTTCTATTTGGTCAGGTGGTATTGTTACTGTATTACACTTCTGGGTTTACACTGCTGAGAATGTGATTTAAGGCTTTGTGCAAAAAGGAGATGAGCCTTTAGTTTCTTCTTGTATGCAGTTCTTTTCATGGAAAAACCATACCCTCCAATTTTTTAATAAAATTGCCCAAAAATGTCTTGGGATTCAAAGTTTTTTCAGCAAAGTAATTATTTCACAATTTTTCAGTCATTCCTTTCTCATTGGTACATCAATTACCTATTTCTTATGGAGTCAGTATTTTGCTTTAGAAATTGTAGTTTTATACAGATACTCAATTTGTTAACATAAATTTCTATGCATTTTTCTGTTTTAAGCTTCATCCATATATCAAGAGTTTGCAGTATTTATTTACTTGCTTATTGTCTTCTCTGGCTACTTTCTAGAGTTGTTCTGTCCAATATGGTAGCCATTAGTCACTCATGGCATTTAGATTTAAATTAAAACCGAATAAAATTAAAAATTTACTTCCTCATTCACACAACCACATTTCAGTGTTCAATAAACACATATGACCAGTAGCTACTGAACTGCACAATGCCAACATACAACATGCTATCACCACAAGTTTTAATGGACAGTTGTTGTTCCACCAGTTTGTTGATTGCGTTGCTTTTTCAAGGAGATAGTTCTTCAATTTATAAATTCTGCTGCTCTTCTCCTCTCTAACTTAACTTGATTTTGCTTTCAGATTTGGATTTTTTTTTTTTTTCTGTGCTGGGGATCGAACTCAGGGCCTTACTCTTGCTTGGCAAATACTCGAATCACTAAGTTAAATCCCCAACTAGATTTAGAATTTTTATTCCATTACTTTTCAACAGATTTTTCTCCCTCTTTTCACTTTATTAATTTCTTATATAAGAGAGCTTGCATAGATGGTTTTGGCTGTGTGCCACTAGTACTGATATATCTACTTCTCACTGAGTCTACCTTCTAAGAACAATGTGATGGTAATTTTCCTATCTAGTTTGACAGAAGTTGTCTAGTTTTGAAAAAATATTTGAAGTAGTTCTTTCTGGGTTGTTGTCACTTAGGTTTTTCTTCCTTCATTACTTTTTATTTTCTAGGTGACAAAGTGGCTTTATATAAATGGTCACATAATATGTAATATACAATCATAGTGTGGTAGCATTATTACAACATAATAACAGATTGTGTTCCATTTAATCTAATTTTTTGGAAAAAAACAAAATTTCATAACAAAATAGTAAGGGAATAACAATAGTACACTGTGTATCATTATCTTCAAAGTAGCTACCCAGAGTACACATCACTGACAAAGAAAATTCTCTCTTACAAAGAAGAAACAGATACTAGCACAAAACCTCTTAATCTAACTTCCTTTTATTCTCTGTCTTCCAACTCATGGTAATTTTTGTAACTATTTCATAAGCACTTAATTTAAACAAAAGGATCATGAATACAAAAAACTTTAAAGTGTAGAGCGATCCCATCTTCACTGTAGAGACCATATTCCTTATAAATAGAAAATTACTTTGCTCTTTATGCCTTGAATTCTGTTCTTATAAAGTTAATACTGCTACAGTTATTTCACTTTCTCTTTGTTGTTCCCTGAAACAACAAAGGAATGGCTGTAATTTCTGGTGTAAATTTTGTTTCTTGAAACAGTATATAGCTGTACATTTTTCAATTTACTGAAGTACATTCTTGAATAATTCTTTCCAATAATAACTTGCTGGCTAGTGAGATAAACATGAAAAACAACTTAGGTACAGAGTAACTGAATTTTCATTAAACTCTCAACATTTTTCAGCTGTCATTTGCTATTTATATACTGTAGAAATAAATTACAAACCAAGTTTGATGAGGGGGTGTGTGTGTGTGTGTGTGTGTGTGTGTGTGTGTGTGTGTGTGTGTGTAGTACTGGGGACTGAACAAGGTCCTTTGTACTAAACTACACTCCCAGCCTTAAATCTCCAGACTGGGCTTGAATTTGTGATCCTCCTGCCTCGACTTCCCAGAATGCTGGGATTACAGGCATGGGTGGGCCACTGAGAACTGGCTGGGTTTTTTTTTTTTCTAAGGAAATAATTTTTTTAAACGTTGCTAGTACATATGTGATTTTAGGTCATTTTTACTGCATTTTAAATTTCCTTTTCCTGAACACAGTGATCTTTTTTAAACTGCAAACCCAAGCCTCATTTTATCCTCAAGCAAGCTGCCTCTAACTTTATATTTCTTTTCTGCTTCTGTTGCAGTTGCGAGGCTTTAGTCTCAAAATATTTGCTTTGTTTATGTATGTTAGTTCATCTCTGGTCCATTCTCTTTGCTGATCATTTTAAATTTTTCATCATTTTCACTCTACAATCTAACACAGTATCCTCATATTTGTCTTCCAAACAATGACCAAAATATTTTCAATATCATTTCTGTATTTCAGCGTACATTGTATTTCCTATGCTGCATGGTTGCTTTGTTTACATTATTGCCTTCGCACCTCTAATCAAAATCACCTGCTTTTTATGTACTTTTTGCTCCCAGCTCACAGGGGCTGGCTGTGTCATCATGCTTCTTAGAGAATGTAGTATTTACATTTTTTCCTTTGGGCTTCTAAATTAAATCATTTTTTAGAAATCTGCCTTTTCCATACATCTGTAGGATGGCATTTCATTTCCCTTGTTTTTCATATTTTGTTTAGTGTTTCATTCTACATTTACCTCTAGTTTAATCATTCTGGAGTATAAAAACATTCATACAGAGATTATTGTTTCTCACAAGACAAAGTTTGTGGCTTACTATAGATTTCACTCACTGTCTACTTGTGCTGCCAGATAAAACCAGTAAAAACAATCAGGCATAAGATTGACATGGGTATTTAGACAGCTAGCTATCCCAGCAAGCAATGCATAACACAGGAATAAAGAGTAAGCAAGAAGAATGGCGCCCAACCTGCTTAGAAGCAAAGCTTTACATCTGTCCTTACCCGATGAATATGCATAGCACCCTCATAATTTTCAAAGTCTATGGAGAAATTTATGTGGTACATTGGATCACGATTCAGACAAAGGTCTCGATTATTCATTGTCATACACAAGAAGAATTAGTCTGTTCAACAGAGTAACGATGTAGACAAGGTTAAAAGGAGACTTTTCAAAAACTTCAACAGCATTCATTTAATATACTAATTAAAACAGTAGCTTATCTATTAAGAGTGAAATCTACTTGACAAACACCTTGTTAATGGTTAGTGCAAGTTGAATACTAAAGGAGTAGAAGCTAATTTTTAAGGTTTTCTATAATTCAGGCTTTCTTTAAGTCAGACCCTGCATTTCCCATAATTAAGTGAAGACATTTCAGTGAATAACTACCTTCAAATACATTAATGTCTGCAAAGTGTGGAGATATCCAAATCTTACCATCTGCTGGATGATTCTTTTGTAAATCTTCCTAGTATTCTTTTGCACAGCTCCAGAGCTGATTTTTAACCTCATTATAAAAACTTGGTGGGAGTGAATCCAGTGATACGGTACCTATGAAAGTGCTTGGAATGCTTGGAAGAAAATACCATGTTATTCCTAGACATGTTTAAACAGGATGTGTACTATGATGGAAAAGAAAAGTGCTTGCAAGTAATTGCTTGAGGTTTTGGAGTTTTTATAAGAATTTCAGAAAAATACAGATTTGGGGTAATAATATTGATCACAGAGAATTTGCTCTACTTCTGACCTACACTATCAATTGTTGGTAATAAAAATAAAGACAATGGGCTATCAGTTGGTACCAAGCTCCTTTCAGGAAAAAGTTGTGACTTACTCATTTTTAAACATCTGCACTCCCTTCAAAGTTAACTTTTCTATCTGCTTCTAAGAGGTCTGCATCTGAGGGTGTAGGCCACGTGAAAAACCACATGAAAACCTTGGATGACCACTTCATCAGCATTTTCTTCTTTCCATTCATTTCAGTTATATCACACATAAGTTGTTTTCAGCTTCTTGCTCAAGTGACTCACATCTTGAACTCCCTTCTCAACTTGCCTTCGGGAATGGGGGGACCTAGTTTCATAAAATTGACTGACTTGGAAATGGCAATTTGAATTAGGGTTCTCTAGAGGAAGAAAATTAATAGAAAATATATGTATAATTATTCAAGGGGATTTATTAGGTAGGCTTACAGGACCAGAGGTGGGAGAAGCCACATGGCTGACTGTGCACTACAGAACCTGAGGATCCAATAGATTCTCGGCCCAAGAAGACAGAACTGCAGAACAAGAGGGATCAAGGATGCAGTGCCAGTCCAAGGTCCATCTAAAGGCCCGGAAGCTCATGGAGGGTCACCAGTGTGACTCTGTGCTGGAAGGCTGAGGAAACTGGAGACCTGGAGCCCCACGTCCAAAGCAAGGGCAGCAAAGGAAGCACTGGGGAAGACTGGAGTGCTTCAAAACAGAGACACTTCCTCCCTCTTGCCCTTTTTATTCCATCCAGGCTACAAGCACACTGGCGGGTGCCACCCACAACCACAGCAGGCTTCTGCCCTCAGTTTCCTGTCCTGTCAGTCAGCCACACACAAACCCAGAACAGTGCTGTGCTAACCTGCTGGCTGTTACTCTATTCAAGATGACGTATCGTGATGAAGTCACAATTTAAATTTTCTGCATTAGTCCCTTTTCTGTCACTGGTCCCAAATAATACTCACAACTCAAAGGAGGAGAAGTTTATTTGGGCTCATGGTTTAGTTTGCAGCTGGCTAGAGCTAAGGCAAAAATGGCATGCTGGAAGGCATGCTGGAGGAGAGCCCCTCAAACTGTGGCAGCTGGTGTGGGGGGCGGAGTACAGAGAGCAATAGAAACAGAGACAGAGAGAGACAGAGAGAAAGACACAGAGGAAAGAAGAGCCAGCAACAAGTCAGGGACAAGAATATACCCTTCCAAGATTTTGCCCCCAGTGATCTGCCTCTCTCAACCAGCCCGCAGCACCTAATAGCACATTCAGTTTTGAACTCATCAGTAGATTAACCCACTAAAGAATATAGTGTTCCCATAATCTTATCACCTTCCAAAAGCCCACCTCTGAACATAAGAGACTTCTGAGGGCCATTTTAGATCTAAACAATAACATAATTCTTTCCTGGCTTCCAGGAATCGTAGCTGCAAACAGGAATCTCAACGAAGCTTTCAGACTGCATGGTTGCAAGGGGTGTTGTCCATACTTTAGCCTACAGGATAATGCACTCTGGAATACCATATTTCACAGCCTATAAGACTTCAACCCAAGCCTTAGCTGAGGCCTAATGCAAATGATGGCAAGATGTATAGAGATCCTGGTCTCCTGCTTGTCCAGAGGAGGGGGCCACTCACAGTGCTTGGTGCACAGTAGATGCACCATAAATATTTGTTGAAAGAAAAGTAACACAAGAAATTGTGACTGGTAAATTATGCCATTACCTAAAGTCTTCCTAGTAAAGTAACTACATATGAACTTCTAAGTACTGCAAGGGATGAGTGGATTTTCTCCCCTTATTTGGAGTAGGTACGGGATCTGCTGTCAGTCCAACTAAACATTTCTTGAACACCTATTATACACTGACTGGCATCAAAGAGTTTCTACCTTCAAAAAACTCAAAATCTAGCAGGTAGACAGTCATTAAACAGGTATTTATAGTATAGTGCAAAGAAAGCAATAATGTAATTGTGTAGAAATGCATACAAATAAAGGAGAATGGTTTTTTTTGGTGCTGGGGATCGAATTGAGTTTGTGCTTGCAAGGCAAGTACTCTAACCACTGAGCTAAGTCCCCAGCCCCTAGGAGAATGATTAATTTCTGTCCTGGCAGTCAGTCCAGTCTTTATAGAAGAGGCAACCTATGACCAGAGTTCTGAGAGATGAATGGGTTTGTTTGGTGATCATCGAGGAAGGGGATGCTTCAGGCAGAGGAAAACAGCATAGGCAAAGGCTTAGAGAGGGTACATGATGGGAGGGTAACTAGCTGAATTGGTTGGAGGGGTGGTTAAATCATGAATAAGGGCATGACAGAGAGGTCAGCTGGGTCCAAACTCAGAAGGGGGTTTGTGTGGTGTGCCAAGGACTTTAACTAATGATATATTCATAATCTACCAGTCACAATTTCTTGTGTTACTTCTCTTTCAACAAATATTTATGTAGGCTAGGGGAAGTCAGTGAAAGTTTCTTTGTTATTAAACTTCTTTTTAGACAAATTTAAATTCATATAAATTATAAGAAGTAACAATGAGACCTTGTATACTCTTGATCCAGTTTCCCCTCAATGGTAACATTTTGTGACACAATAGTATAGTATCACAACCAGAATGTTGACATTGACACAGTCAATACACAGAATGACTCCATCACCTCAAAGAGCCACCCTGCCAACCATTCATAGCTGTACTTATTTTACTAAGTAACCTAGAGAAACCTTACCTCCCTTTACATCCCTTTACCTTCCCCTGTACAAACGTAATACAACTGCGCTGTTTCCTTTTATATATTTACAGCCATAGCACATAATGTTATAATTTACTTCTTCAAACATCATATATAATTTAGGAAACTCTATTGTATTTACCCATATTGTTATTTACTGTTTCCTTCCTTTCTTTTTTTCACTTTTCTTTGTTTTCTGATGTTCCAAGTTCCCTTTTTTATTGTTTCTTTTTGGTTTAGAAAACTTTCTTTAGCCCCTCTTTTAAAGTAGGCCTGCTCCCATTCAGCCATCTAATCTTTGACAAAGGGGCCAAAACATATGCTGGAAGACAGGTGGTCTCTTTAAAACAAATGATGCATGCTGCTGGGAAAACTGGCTATCCATGTGCAGAATACTGACTCAAAACCTGTATCTTTCATTGTTCATTAAACTAAAATAAAAATAGATTGAAGACCTAAATGTTAAAACAGAACGTTTAATGTGCTAGAAGATAAAAATAGGTAAAACTCTTGAAGACATAGATATAGGCAAAGACTTTTTGAACAGAAGCCCAAATGCACAGGAAATAGCATGAAGAATCAACAAACGGGGTTATATCAAGTTAAAAAGCTTCTGAACAGCAAAGGAAACAACAAACAGAGGGAAGAGACAACCTACACAATGGGAAAAAAATTTTGCCAGCCCTTCCTTGGACAGAGAACTGGTATCTAGAATATATAAGGAACTCAAAAACATTTGAATCCCCAAAATAAATGACCTAATAAAATGAGCACTGCAATGAATACATACTTCTCAGAAGAAAAAGTACATGAAGAAATATTCAACACCTCTGGCCATTACAGAAATGCAAATTAAAACAACACTGAGATTCCATCTTACTCAAGAAAGAATGGCTATCATTGAGAAATCAAAAAATAACAAATGTTGGCAAGGCTGCGGGAAACGAAGAAACCCTTCTATACTGTTGGTGGGAATGTAAACGAGTTCAACCACTAATGGAAATCAGCATGGAGATCCCTCAAAAAACTAAAAATAGAAATTCCATTCAACTCACCTACTTCCCTTCTAGATATCTTCCTGAAAGAGTTCGAAACATCACACTACAGTTCTACATGCATACCCATGTTTATAGCAGCACAATTCATAATAGATAAATCTTGCAATCAAACTATGTGTCAATCAACAGAATGATGGATAAAGAAAATGTGGTATTTATACACGATGGAATACTATTTTGCCGCAAAGAAGGAAAAACTTGAGTCCTCTGAAGGAAAATGAATAGGCCTTGAGACCATAATGTTAAGTGAAATAAATCAGATACACAAGCTTAAGTATCTCATGATATCTCTTACACAAGAAGCCCAAAATATAAATAAAGAGCAAAATAAAAGATAGATATTCAGAAACAGGGAGGTAGATACTTTGCAAAAGGGAAGGGGACCAAGAGATGGATGGAGGGAAGGATGGAAAAAGAATTGAGATGAGTTATGTACATGTACCAACTCCCCACAAGGAATACAGTCATCATGTACTGCAAACATGTAAATAAAAATAGAGTAGGCCTGCTGCCAGCAAATTCTTCATTTTCCTTCATTTTATAATGTCTTCATTTCCCCTAATTCCTGAAGGATATTTCTGCTGATTAAAGGATTCTAAATTGATAGTTCTTTTCCTTTAGCACTTGAAAAATACTGTGCTCCCGTGACTTTGGATGAGAAACTCGCCGTAATTCAAATGGTCTTCCCTCCATAAGTAAGCAGTCTCTTTTCTTTGGCTGCTTTTAAGTTTCTCTTGAGTTTTTAAAAATTTAATTATGACAAAATGAATTGTGACAGAAAAATACAGTGAATGTTTACATTTTTAAAACATTTTGTTACAATAAAAGACACATTGCCTTTAATTCCTCTCAAAATACTTCCCCTTAGTCTGAACCACACGTTGCACCATTCTTGCCACTTTCTGAGGCAGTCCTAGAAGTCCTCTTTCATAAGTGTCTTTAGTTGTGCTGTTATGGCTGCCTGGATGTGCTGGAATAATTCAAAACATCTGTTTTTCAAGGTCATTTTGACCTTGGGGAGGTGCCAGAAGTCACACAGCTCCAGATATGGTCAACAAGGTGGATGAGGACACACCATAGTATTTTGTGAGCCTGCCTCACTACTCAGCAGCAGCATTCACTGAATTTTTCGTCACGCCTTGCAAAGACACCCACCAAAGAGAACTTCGGAACTGCTTCACACGGGACAAGTGTGTCCAAAGTGAGGGGGGGTATTCTGAGTGGGATTAATCACAATGTGTCTTTTACTGTACTAAATTTCTACAGTACTCATGCACCATATACCTGGATCGCATCATCCATTTTCCATCTTATGTATGCTGCCTTTATTTAGAAAATCAGAGAACAAGATGTTGCCCTATATCTTAAAAACAAACTAGCTCTTCAACGAAGATACATAAATGGCCACTAAGAATATCAGAAGATGTCCAACATCATTAGTCACTAGGGAAATGCAAATCAAACCTTAACGTTATAGGAGTCACATAATGCTACGTTTTGAAATTTTAAAAACAACCATACTAAATATAGAGGAGGGTCTGGAGAAACTGGAATCTTCATATACTGCTGGTAGAAACGTAAAATGGTGCAAACGCTTTGGAAAACAGTCTGGTAGTTCTTCACAATGTTGAACTTAGAGTTTTTATATGATCCAGCCTTTCTATGCCTAGGCATATACCCAAGATAAATGAAAACATACAATAGCCAAAAAGTGGAAACAACCCACAGAGATAAAAATAAAAGGAATGACATTCCTGTGTATACAACAGTATGTGTGAACACTGAAAACAACGCGCTAATTCAAAAAAGCTAGTCACAATAGAGCACGTATTATATTAACTCATTTACATAAAATGGCCAGAATAGGTAAATCTATAGAAACAGAAAGTAGATTGAGTTTCCAAGAACCAGAGTGTGGCCTTTGACTAGACAGTGATTTCTTTTGGTACAGGATATTTTGGGAGTGGCAAAAAAATTCCTAAAATTAGATTATAGTAATGATTGCACAACTCCATGAATACACTAAAGACTACAGAATTTGCATTTTAAATGAGTAAACTTTATGGTACATGAAATATATCTTAATAAAGTTGCTAAAATACACAGCAGGAATACACACGTAAACACATAGCAGAAATCACCCTAATATTCTTTCTGATTTTAATATGAATGACATAAATAATTTTTTTTCAGCCTTCATTCTGAATTAAACTGTCTTCTTCCTGAGGTAGGAGTTTTTTCAGCACAAATGTGGCAGGGCAAATTCTCACAGAATGAGTTTGATTAAAAAGTGTCTTTATCCTCACTTTTTTTTTTTTCTTTTTGCGTAAGTGGTACTGCGATTTGAACCACTGAACTGGGCTACTTCCCCCACACACGCACCTTTTTTTTCATTTTGACAAGGTCTCAAAATGAAAGCTGCCAGGCTGAGCTTGGATTTGTGATCCTCCTGCCTCAGCTTCCCACAGTGCCAGGAATACAGGTGTGTGCTACCACGCCTGGCTTTTTTCTTCACTCTTAAATGATACTTATCTCAGTATAGAATTCCAGGTAGACTTTTCCTTCAACACTACTCAAATACTATTCAGTTTTAGTTCTGGCTTCTAAATATGACATTCAGAAGTCTGCAGTCCGTCTAATAATTAATTCCTGGTAGATGTGTCCTTTAGGCTCAGATATGTCTAAGTAACAGAGACTCAAAATTCCAGTAGATTAAACAAGATAGAAGTTTGCATCTCTATTATACAAAAATCTGGATGCAGCCACTTTAGAACTGACTTAGCAGCTCTGTTCCACAAAATCTTTGCTTCCCGCTCTACCAACCCTTGAGCGTGGGCATTATCCTGTGGTCAAAGACGGTAGCTAGAGCTCTAGGTATCACATTTGTGCCCCAGGCAGCAGGACAGAAAATGGATAAAGACTTAAAAGGCACAGTGAGTGCACAAAAGCCTCAAGCAAGTTTCCATACTTGCTCAGTTAGTGCCAGAACTTAGTTACATGGTTACCCCAGCTTCAAATAAAACTGGGAAATTCACTCTGTTCCTAGGCCAGCTACACAGACCTAGCTGAAAGTTGAGGCTCTTTCAATATGGAAGAGCTACACCTGCAGTCTCAGATGCCAGTCATTAACCTGTTTTTGTTCTCCAATTGTCTCATTGTCCAATTTTCTCACTGTCTGTGATGTTCATTATAATGTGCCTAGCAAGAGATTCATTTTCACTGTCCTACTTGAAACAAATGAAGACTCTTTGATCTGAAGATTCACATATTACTGATGAACTCTGGGAAAATTCTCGGCCATTAGATTATCAGTTATTACTTTTCCCATATACTCTCTGGTCTTTCATTCTGGAATTCACATTTGATATATGCTAGCCTTTTCATTCTGTCTTCCACACTGCTTAACCATTCTTTCATGTTCACCATTTCTCAACACTGCACTCTGGAGAATCTCCTTAGATCTATCTTTCTTCCAGCTCATTATTCTCTCTTTAGCTTATATCCAGTACACCTGGCTGGGTTTTTAATGCTACTTTTCACAGAGCCTGAAGTTCTCTTAAAATTTTTCACTTTACACATATCAATTCTTTAATAGCTTTAGTCATTTTTAAAACAACCTAGTTTACATTTTCTTCTGCTTAGTTACTATCTCAAGTTCTTGGGGTTCTGATTCTCTGTGCTCACTCATGCTCACAGTGGTGGATTCTTGCCCCCTACGGGTTTTTATTTTCACTGAGCTCATATTTAATTGGCTTTGTCTCCTATATGAGAGTATCTTGTAACCTGGGTTGTATTTCAGAAGATTTTTGTATTTGATTCTTCTACTACTCATCAAGACCCAAGTTTTAGTATTTTCTTAGCCTGAAAGGATCCTGGACCATGTAAGTACAGTGGTTTTCATTGCCCAGGGAAGGCTTTTCCTCAAGAACCAAAAGAGGCAAACTCCCTTACTACCTCTCTATGCTAATGAGTGTATTTTGTTCTCTTGAGCTTTTTCTACTGAGGAAGAAGCCCTTTGTTCTAGTTATCTGTTGCTACATTACGGATCATGCCAAACTTCACAGCTCCAAACAACAACTATTTAGTTTGATCATGAACTTGCACTCTGGGCAGGGCTCAGAGGTGGACCTCCATAGGTGCTCTCTAACTCTTCATGGCATGGGAACAGCTCTAAGAACAAGAATCCCAACAGGCAGCAGGTGGAAGCTACCCCATCTTGACAATCTAACTTTCCAAGTCACATCCTATCATTTCTGCTACAGTTATAGGTCATCAGCTTCAAGGGAGAAAATACAGGCTTCAGATCTCAGTGGGAGGTTTGTCACCATCACACTTTAAGAAGAGCATGTCGGATGGGAGATACAGATACAAATATTTTTGGAAAACAAAATCTGCCATATGTTTTAAGAGTCTAAGCAAAAGCCTTGTGTCCAACTCCCCATACTGCACAACGCAAGGCATTATCCTTTTCCCATGTAGATACTGAAATATGTGATACTAGATGCCATGGACGTAGTAGCACCACCCCCACACTACACAGAAGCAGGATCTGTGGGTGTGTGTACCGTTCACAGTACTAACATTAAATAACTCCTTCATTCCTGACACCTCTGTATTTCTTTATTGTAAATCTAACTATGCACTGAAAAGGATTTTTAAATATTTTATTCAACATGCTTACCAAAAATGAGAGTTTTCAGGTCACCCTATTCTATCTCCTGCTGGACCCCAAAGCTTCATCCTAAGTCTATTCACAAGAGTGCACATTGAGAGGTCAAAGCAGAAAGTACATGGAGCATAATTACTAAGCTACGTCTTCCTTGCTGTCCTGGGGGTCACAGAACACACAAAAAAATTTTTAATGAGATGTTTAAATTATATAAGCTCTATATATGTAGCATGGAGCAAGTACTTGTTGTTATCTCCACAGGTGGTACCACAGTCTGCATTAAGGGAGAAAAACCTAGTCTGCATTTAGGCAAGAAATAACCTGAAAGGAGTAGAAGGGAGATACTGAGGACAAGGGGGTCAGCAGACCCCAAAGAAATAAAGAAATAGTCAAAAGCTGCCTTGTATGAGAAACTTGAGGAGTGTCATTTGATCCCCAAGAAGAAAATAAAAGATAAAAAATGGAAGAGGGTAGGAAGAGACAAATCAGGAGTCAGATTGCTGGGACTCACTCTAAGAGTTCCGGATTCAGTGGCTCTGAGATGGGGCCCAAGAACATGCATTTCTAACAAGCTCCCGGGGCCACTGAGCTGGACGGTTGCCTCCAAGCTCCTCACTGACAGAAATTCTAGAGCTGCTGCTGTCAATGTATCTCCCTGCTGGAACAGGCAGGAAACAAAGAGGGTTAGTCTTTGAATATTGCTGAGTTGGGACCCGGAACTCTACATAGGAACTAAGGTTTCTAGGAATACTTCGGGTTGTTTAAGAGAAATCAAGAAATCTCCAAATCCTTTTTTGTGCCCTTTTCCATTTTTTAAACTTTATCAAGCTATATTTTACATATAATAAACTGCACTTTTTTTTTTTTTTGGTGGTACCGGGGATTGAACCCAGGGTATTCACACTGAGCTACATCCCCAGCCGATTTTTTAATTTCTATTTTCAGACAGGGTTGCTTAGTTGTTAAATTGTCCAAACTGGGTTTAAACTTGAACTCTTCCTGCCTCAGCCTTCCAGAGTGTTGGGATTACAGGCAGGCACTACCACATCCGGCTAACATCTGGCTAACTTGCACATATTTCCTGTACATTTTGATTATTTTGGTCATATACATATACCTGTGATAGTATCGCCACAATCACCTCCAAAAACATTCTTGTGTTTTATGCTTGTTTGGCTTTTGTGTTAAAATAATTTAACATGAGATGCATCCTCTTAACACATTTTAAGGCACAATACTATATTGTTAACTGCAGGCATCATGGTATTGTACAGATCTCCAGAATTTATTCACCTGACATATCTGAAACTTCACTTGCTTCGAGCAACCATCTCCCACTTTCTCCTCACCCCAGATCCTGGCAGTCATCACTGTTCTTTACTTGTATGAGCTAATCTACTCTAACCTGCCATAACACCGTGAGCGCACCAATCTCGTCTGTCCTGAGCCCTACACATGGCTGTCTCTTCCCTAACATACCCCTAAAAAGCACTGCAAGTCCAGCCACTTCCACAGCCCTCTACTCACAGCACTTCTCAGTCCTTCCTCCTGCTCATTTTTATCTTTTCCTTGTTCTCACTCTCTTGATTCCATAGTCCACTCACCCCAGCTCCAGCCCTCCTCGCTGTGAAATCAATCTAGAAAAGGTCTTCGACCCCTAGCACACTCTGCAACATCATTTGTGCTTTCCCTGGGGGCCCCACGTGCCCACCACCCTCCATCCGAATCCCAGCACTTGTCCTCCCTGCACATCCCTACCGGCCTCTGCCCTCCTCTGCCCATGCACACAGCACAAGAAAGCTCAGCACCTCCCTTTGCTCCATCATCCATCCACCCTACCACCTTGAAATCTCCAACAGGAGAATCGAATTCTAACAACACCCATGTTTTTACCTCCTCAAGCAGAGATGCCAAATTTGAAGGATTTACTAATTAGTCTCCTTTTTTCTTATTGCTTTTGATAGCACTATTTTCTTTTCTTTTATTGCTTATCTCTGGAGAGAAACTATTCTCCCCTCACTTAAGGAAGCAATCGAAACTCCAGAATGTAGCTGTGCAGCTACATGAACTTGGGCCCACTGTCTCCCTCTGCATAGTCTCTCCCAGTGCCCTGGACCCCTATAGACAGCCAGCTCTATCCAAAGCTGAATGCAGCCTCTTTTCGGTCTCCTGAAGTAAAGAAAAGAACACACAATCTGGGCTTGTTCTGCCACACTGTGGCCATGTCAGAACAATACACTTGGCTTTAGCGTGTGAAAGGGAGGAAGGGAAAGGAGAAAAAGGAAAGAGTAGTACAGGAGGAAGGAAGGGGTAGAGGGAAGGAGGGCGAATAAAGACAGGGGACAAGACTGATGACTCAGGGTAATAAGATGGAGCCTAACAACCACTCACACTTACTGAGCACTTACAGCATACAGGCTCTACACTTCATCTAATTAAACCCAGATGACCTGGGCCACTGTCCACCTCAGCTGCCCAGCCCCAAGCAGCACCAAAGGGGTAATCTCTGTCCTATCGGGGGGTCCTGGGCCCAGGTCCATCTACAAGCCATACTTGTTCCAAAGGGTCAGTGACCATGTTTTTAAGTATTATAACACTCATTTTTGTGTGTCATCATTCACAACAACTCTGAAAGTAAGCTCCTACATTATCTCAGATTCCAGGTGAGGAAAGGGCGGCTCAGAGAGGTTAACTGACCTGCTCAAGGTCACAAAGAATTCAGAATTCTTGGATGCAGACCCCAAAAGCCAGGCCCGAAACCTGAGTCTATATCCCGTAAGCATGCAGGAAACCCCTGTGCACAACCCCTAGAGGTTCTGGAGTGTGTGTGGCACTGGCATGCACACAGCTCGGGATGAGGGAAGCAGTGGGAACGGTGCATGGAGGGGCTGGTTCACTCTGCCTTCATTCAACAGCATCTCCTCCCACACAGCTGTCCAGCACACAGCTCTGCCTCGGGGCACTTGGCATCCAGGAACCAGCCGCCCTACTGGGAGACTGTCAGACACGTAAAGCAGGCATCTCCAGGGTGAGGCCTAGCGGGCTTGGCCCTGGAAAGCATCCTCACCAGATGGGTACGAGACCGCAGCTCACAGTCAGCTGGCTCCATCTCGGCCCTGGTGTCAGAGCCCGCGGGGCTCCAGGAGGTCCTCCCCTGGCTGAGCCTGGACCTGGGCAGGGAAGGGCAGCTCTTCACAGCAGAGCAATGATCCCAGAGGCCACCCCAGCTCCAGAAGGAGAGTGGGATGCAGCCACATGTGAAAACCCTTCCGAGCCTCCGCAGGGTCAGGGTCCTCTCCTTAGGCTGGCACAAAGACCCCTCTTTGTTGGGCCCCTCTGTACCTCTGCCAGTTTCCCCAAAGCGTAAGTCTCTGTGTGCCCATGTACCTTCCCACCTGGGTAACTGCCAACGCCTATAACACTCAGTGTGAGCATCCCCACTCAGGGACTCCTGATATGACTCTCTTGGAGGCTTTGTTCTGTGCTGCCCCCACCCACTATCAAGCTATAAGACCCCCAAGTCCCCAAGCCACGGAAATGCCAAACTTTAGTCCCTTAGGCCAGGAAAGCAGCTCATCTATCCACTGCAGAGGCGGGAGTCCCCACACACAGGGGCTCTGGCCCCAGGACAGCCCATCTGGGGAGGGGTACCATTCTCAAAGCAACTGACGGAGGAGCCAAGGTGCCCTGGCCTCCCACAGTACCTTTGAGGCAAAGTCACTCTATTCCCCTCTCTCCGGGACACTTCCATTCTCCTGCAGTTTTTGAGAGGAAGAGAATATGCTACACTTCCTTTGAATCTCTCCCTGCTCATTCACTCCTCTCTCTTCCTGCCTCTCCTTCTAGAAACACTTCAGTTTTATTCTCTAGGCCTTGGATTGTGAAAGAGATGCTCTGACTGGGGTCAGGTTGGTCAAAAGCTGAGCTAAACTTGGCATAGTGGTATATGCCTGTAATTACCAGCTATTCAGGAGGCTGAGGCAGGAGGATTGCAAGTTTGAGGCCAACCAGGTGAACTTCATGAGACCCTGTCTCAAAATAAAATTTAAAAAGGTCTTGGGATACAACTCAGTGGTAGTGTGTCTAGCTAGTATGCAGGAGCACCTGGGTTTAATCCCTACTGCCAGAAAGAAAAAAAAGCAAAAAAGCTACAGCCAGTACTGATGGGGCAAGAGTAGTAAAGCAGCCTTAGATAGGATCCAGAGTCTCGCAAAACCCCCTCCATGGTTTCCATCAGCACAGTCAGCTCCCTCCTCTCGGGTCCCTCTCCAGAGGATCCGATCATCCAGCAGAGACTCTCGCTCGCCATTCCCGTCATGCCCAGCTCTATGCTGGGCAATGCACACTGGCAGGCCTTGGCACCTGTCTTGCTGGAGGCAAAAATTAGAGAACATCGTAGTACTTTATCTTCCAGCCACTGAAGTGGAGTCCACGGCCCACATCCTGCCCACCCATCCAAACTGAGCACTTCCTTCACTCCAAGTCACGTGAGTGTTGAAGGAACAGTGCTACGCTGAGCATTGTTTCTCCTTCCTAAAAGACACCCACTTTTTTCCTCTCTAGGATTTGCTACAGAAAGATGTAGTAGCTAATCTGCCACCTGATGTTTTGCCAGGGTGTTGCATTAGGTCAGGAGATTTTATTTTGTTCTGAATCAGCCCCACCTAAATGGTTGCTACTAATTACTTTTTTCCTGTGTAGACATTTTTATTCCTGTGTCCTCACTTATCTGCAGCTCATAAGCTTTCAAAGGACACATCCTTCCAACTCAAGTCACACAGTTTAAAAGTCGTAGATGCCATCTACAAAAAAGCCACCCGCCCTTCTCCTCTTGGCTTCACAGCTCAAGGACCCGCACATTTCTTCCTTCCCTGTATCTTGTGTCCAGCGTCAGGAACTCTTACGGGACACACCTAGATCCAGCAGGCAGCATGGACACATTACAATTCCAGCCAACTAATTCGCCTGACTACTGCTCAGGAGATGAAAAATTAAATGGATTAAAAGCACATTCATTATCTTCATTCAGCTGTGGGATGAAATACTTATTTTGGAAATAATGATTCTAGGTAGGAGGACTGTGAAAAATAGGGTCCATGAGAAGTGAGTGTTTCATTACCCAATTTCTAAAATGTGAGCACTTAGTGCTTTTTCATTATCATACATTATTACAGTTCTATAAAAATCATTCCCAGGAAATCAGTACCAAAGTTTGAAGCCCTTCAAAATGAGCTAGAAGGCTCCATTTAGAAGACCTGTCACTAGAGAAATTATACTTTCAACTTTACGTATTAAGATTTACTCCCACCGTGTCACATACTCAGCCCTCGTCAGCCCCGTGTGAGCAATGGAGTGATTGAGGGTTGCGGCTGCTCTCACACTGTGACTTCCAAAGACAGCTACATTTCCACAAAGGTTATGACTTCCTTGTTTTTCAGTTGCCAAATCTGAAGTCCAGAAAGTACAAGTAAAATTACTTTAAGGGAAAATAAGTGAGGCAATGGTAGTGATGGGGGAGCATCTATTTTGATTTTCAATTCAACCATTTCTCACTCTGCGCACAGGAGGTTCGGGTAGCATCTCCCCGATTTGTGCTCTATCTCCAGTGCTCAACACCTTCACTAGAATCCAGCTCTGCGCTTCAGTGCATGTACCTACTTGCCATCCAATCTGCAGATGACATGCACACGGAGACCTCTGAGAGGCTTTTGACACCCACCATCCTGTGAAAGGAGTCAGGGAAACCCCACAGCTTGCTGGTAGCCTCAGGAATATCCCAGTGCCTGTGGAGAACCATTCAGTACCTGGGCTGCAAAATGTCACCAACCAAGGTAGAGAGTGGAGAGAGCTCACAGAGCCACACTGGATGATGGTGATGTTTTGATATGCATCTAGACCCTGGCAGCTATACACATTTTACATACTTTTCTTCACTGTCTCTTTATTAAAAGGTCACTGAGGATATTCCTGGCACAGAACTTCTCAAACTCTAACGCAAACGAGAATCACCTGCAAATTTGTTACAATGCAGTCTGACCCAGTAGGTCTGAGGCAGGAGGCCTGAGGCTGTTCATTTCTCAAAAGCAGAGATGAGGTTCAGTCTCCTGCCCCCAGAACCATCCTCAGAATAGCGAGGCTTCAGAGCACAGTTTGGAAAGTATAGATGAAGCACTGTAAAGCCCATAGCCAAGAGCACCTCATCCATGATGGGCTCACACGGAGCGTTAACCAGCTAAAGATACTTCCTATGTTACATATAATTATGTGTTCATACAACAGTACAAACCCGCACAGGAAAAAGCTTCACAGAACATGTTCTAAAAGAGCCCAGATAGGAGTGAAGCAAGGTTTACTCACGGGAGAAGCGGGCAAGTGGTCTAGCATTCTTGTCTCCAGCTTCATTTGCAACTGAAAAAAAAAATGCAGAGGATGCAATTAAGAACAAGGTACACATGTCCACAGAATATGTCCAGGCTACTGCTAATCCTCTGGATGCTTTGACATTAAGCTGTGTTTGAGTCTTAAAGTAGATAAAAGCAACTTTGCCTTTTCTACATTTCTAATGCTGCTCTCACCACCTAAAAGGGGTCTCAGTCATTTCATTCAGAACATTTGAATATGGCTGGAGAAGACCAAAACAACCGGTAGTCCAACATCTAGTCTAGGGAGATGAACTGGCTTGCATCTACTTAGCAAGAGGCACAAGCAGCATATTTCCACACAAATACATGACCTTCTGCTCCAGGTCGGCCCTGATGAGGTTGCCCTTGCACACATGATTGCACAGCAAGATTCTGAAATGAGTCCAGTGTCCTCCAATCCATGGGGGCAAAGCCAAGACAGCAATTTCACAAGATAACAACAAAGTTGAGCTTTGTTAAAAAGGATATTAAATTTTAACGTTAACAACCAGGATAGGTCCTAAAGGGGGATCAACAGAATTGTTCAGAGAGCGGCCCTAGGAAGTTTCTCAGAAGGGCAGTTTACCTCCGGCAGATGAACCTTTCTATAACTCATCACCCTGCACATGGAGTCACAATTCATGTCCCTCATCACTTATGAGCCCATTTTTGTGGTAAAGAAAGAAATCAGTTATCAAGTACAAACACAAATTTTGCACACTGTAAATATCACTTTTAATTCCCATAAAGATACCTTGTTTTGCATACACACAGAAGACAGACATAACTATCTGTGATCTACTTGAATGAACACACAAAACAATCAACAGGAAAAACGTGTTCATTTTTAGCTCAGAAGAGTCAGTCCATAGGCAGAAAGAAGGAGATTGCTACTTAACTGTGACTGTGTAAGAATTATGACTGTAAGTGAAAGAAATATTAATTTCTTGAACTTATTATATCATTTTACAACAAATGAAAGGAGTTAAAAATTCCTTTCACACTTCCTGAGTGATAAACATTTTAAACTTCTGTACATTTGGACCATTTAAAAAAGTTAATGAATTCAATCGCTATCTTTTTGTATTTCTGGCATTAGAATCCACCCCCACCAGGGTCTCCACTCTTTGTATATTACTAACAAGACATTACTTGAGAAGGCCCACGGGGGGAGCTCCCGCCATCTCCAGCATCACAGCATTTGAAAAAGAAAAGAAAGAAGTCGAATTAATAGGGTCTGTGCAAAATATATTTTAGTATTTTCTAGAACGG
>PVJO010024202.1:0-24777 GCA_004026905.1 Hystrix cristata | reverse complement strand
GGTTAGCGCGTTCGGCTGTTAACCGAAAGGTTGGTGGTTCGAGCCCACCCAGGGACGAGTTGAGCTCCATGGGTACTGAACTGTTTTTCTTTGGAGTATACCTAACAAGTCTTACTTTCACTACTTAAAGGAAAATCCCTATCTTGTAAAACTGTTGTTTACTACAATTTTCCACTGTTAATTCTGATTTACTCAGCTTTTTATAAATAATGTCAAACGGGAAAGCCATTGCATCGCTCTGGACCTCTCACTGTGTTGTGCTCACAGTAGAGTCCGCACAGCAAAGACTATCAGCAGTCACACATCCAAAACTGGAGTGGCCTGTATTTCCGACGTCCCAAGAGACCACGAATGAGCCTAGTAAAGACCCTTATTTGAGATATGCAGTTTCAGTGACTTTGGGGGTTTCTAAAAGTATCAGAGTCTCAAATTCCTTGTTTATAAAATGAATACATAAGATAGTCTTGCAGGAATCGGTGGCACGCATTTGTAATTCCAACACACTTTGAGATTGAGGCAGGAGGATTGCAAATTCCAGCCCAGCCTGGGCAATCTAGCAACCTAGCAAGAGACCCTGTCTCAAAATAAAACATTAAAAAGGCCTGGAGATGTAGCTCAGTATAAAGGTCCCAGGTTGAACTCCCAGTACCAACACCGCCCCAATAACTACAAAAAAAGAGAAGTAATCACTGTCACAAAGGCCTGGGCTTGGTGGCACACCTGTGGTCCCAGCACTACGGAGGCTGAAGCAGGAGGATTGCCACAAGTCCGACGCCAGCCTGGACTACATGGTGAGACCCTGTCTAAAAAAAACCAAGATCATTGTTGCAAAACTGGAGAAAAGTCCCTACAATTTAAAGATTTCTAGCAATAACTATAATCCAAATGCCAATTGTGCCAACTATTTCAATCCCGATACTGTCTCACAGACACACTGTACTCATATCATACACATCAGTAATATACAAGAATGTTCACTACAGCATTATGTATAATCGAAAATAATTGGAGGCCAGCTGAGTGTGGTGGCACACGCCTGTAATCCCAGTACTCGAGATACTGAGGCAGGAGGATCACTGTGAGTTCGAGGCCAGCATGGGCTGCATAGTGAGACCTTGTCTCAAAAAAACAAAAAGCAAAAACAAAAGAAAAAAGAAAAAAAAAATCGTGAGGCAGCCCTAAATAACCCATGTTAGTGACTGACTAGAACTTTATGGTATTATCATATCAAGAAACTCCACTCAGTGATTAAAAAGATTATGAAACATGGAATTGTACTATCTCGCTCTCCAAAAAAAAGTTACAACTTTGCCGTTTATATTCCTCTATCTACATGCATAAAAAATACCCCCAAAATAGACTATCCCATTTACTCTAGGAAATGTGTCTTGGCAAACTGCTCTGCAATAATTTTCATGAGCTGAACACTTGCCCTCCTTTTAAAATTTTAATTGATACATAATAATTGGGCATATTTATAATGATAACTGGATATACATATGCAATTAGTAATGATCAAATCAGGATAATTAGTATTTCCATTTTCATCTCCTTCAGTATTTGTCATTTGTGTTGAGAACCTTTGAACTCTTTTAGTTCTTTATAAAATATGTAATGAATTATTATAAACTATGGTCAACCTGTAGACTATACTGTGTTGTACTCCAGGACTTATTCTAATTGTTCTTTGGTACCCATTCTCTGACCTCCCTAGTTCTTCCCTTCTTCCTGCCTAGTGATCACAATTCTATTCTCTCCGATGAAATCAACTCTTTTACCTTCCACAGAGAACATGTGGTATTTGTCCATCTGGTTTACTTTACTTACAGCAGTGTCATCCAGTTCCATGATGTTAGCACAAACGACAGGATTTCACTTTCATCTATGGCTGAATAATATACTATATTTCCCTTATCCATTTATCTGTCCACAGACACTTTGGTTTATTCCATATCCTGGATATTGAGGGAAAAGCTGCAATAAATATGGTAGTGCAGCTCTTTGGTAAGTGGGTTTTCTTTGGCTATATACCTAGCAGTGGAGCTGCAAGTCAGTACAGTAGTTGTGTTTAGTGTTTTGAGGGACTCTCATGCTGTTTTCCACACTGACTGTTATTAACTTGCATTCCCACCTTAAAATATAGAGTTCCCCCCTCTACATCCTCACCAGCACTTCATTTTTCTTTTCGATTATGACCATTCAAACTGGAGTAATACATATATAATTGTGGTTTGTATTTGCATTTGCCTAATGATTAGTGATGCTGAGCATTTTTTCATATACTTTTTGGCCATTTGTGTATCTTTTGTAAAATGTCTATTCAGATCATTTGCTCATTTTTTAGTTGAGTTCTTGGTTTTTTTTTTCCCTTCCCCTGCTGAGTGTTTCACATTCCTTATATACTCTGGATATTACTCTCCTGTCAGATGGATGAATTCCAAGTATTTTCTCCCTTTCTTCAGGTTTTCTCTTCATTCCTGATTGTCTGCTGTGCAAAATCTTAGTCTAATACCATTTGTCTATTTTTGCTTTTGTTGTTTCTGCTTTTGAGTCTCCTCCAAAAAAATCACCTGTATCTACATCGAGCATTTGGTGCCCTCACCACCCACCACTTCTAATAGTTGCAGGTCTTGCATTTAGGTCTTTGATCCACTGAGATTTTGTTTGAGGGGGGCTTTATTTTTTGGACATGTTGAAAGATAAGGATCATTTCATCCCTCTGCCTATGGTCACCCAGGTTTCTCCTAGATGAGAACCTTTACAATAAAATTAATTATTCCTAAATGGACTGATTTTAAAATAGAAACGCTATAATCCTCTCTTAAATTCCAAGTCAGAGGAGTGTAGCTCAATGGCACAGCACTTGCCTAGCATCTGTGAGGCCCTGGGCTCAATCCCAGGCATCTCAATCAATCAATCAATTCCAAGTCAGAGTGAGGCTGAGAGACAGGCACAGATTGGGGCCCAAGAAATCGGTTTGTGTGAGGAAAGGGATGGGCAGGCCTCTCCTAGAGCCCGGGTAGACCTGGCACTGCCAGCCTGGCCTTCCTGTTGGCTCCACTGGGCTGCCCAGCAGACTTCACCTGTCAAAGCAGCTCTTCCTGGATTTAAGCAAACTCAAGTACTTTGGGCCCCCCTTCTCCTGGATTTCAGCAGAATCCCAGCCCTCCCCTCTCTGGCCCACAGTGTTTGCTTCAGGCAGGCCTCAGAGCCCTATACCTTTGGAGTGTTTTCATGGCTCAGTGAGGCTAAGGAAGACAAGATAAAAGCAGGAAAACTAATGGATAGTCACAAGGAGCTTAGTCCAAGCTTCATGATAGTCAGGATGTCGTTTGTATTGTAGAACGCCCACGAAGCCGATGCAATGGTGCATGCTCATCGTACAGCCCTCAGAAGGCTGGAGCAGGAGGATCGCCACCAGTTTGAGGCCAGCCTAGGCTACACAGTGAGTTCAAGACCAGTGCAAACTACACGGCAAGACCCTGTCCCAAAAATACAAAACAAAAAATCATAGTAATAACATTAAACAGTAATAACATTACCCTGTCCCAAAAATAGAAAACAAAAAACAGTAATAGTAACATTACAAAAAATAACAGTAATAACATACACAGGAGACATATTTGTGTGCTATGAGGAGTGTATGGGTGGCTAGAAACGCTACACAAAGCTTTACTATACGGCCACTGTTATTCTTCCAAATAAAGTGCACCTGCCAAGATGTGGTTGGGACACTTTAGAGCCAAAGTATATGAATTCACTTCTAGTAAAACACAACAAAAAGCGTAAGCTGAAAGAAGAAACTAAAGAAACAACATAAGCAAAACCCAAATAATTATAATCACATTCTACCACTTCCCTTAAATAGCTTGATAAGGGTTGGTTTTAAGCTATGAGACCACGTGTAGATTTCTTAAGATCATTGTGACATCTGAGTTCTGAGTTTCTTTGAGGGGGTTACCCCTATTCTTTGCACAGAAGCAAGCAGGGCTGTTCTGTGTGCCTGATGTGAACCTGCAACCTAAGTGCCAACAGGTATGTAAGTGTAGCTGAAGAGCATTTATTTCCAACTTCCCTCCTAGGTTCTGGCCACCTTTTTGAACCCAACACTCAATCCATTTGCAACTGAAGGAACACAGCAGGATCTTTCAGGCTTTCTGCTCTGTCATCTTCCCAGCTCACTTTCAAGGAGTGACCCCGAAAAACTTGAAGACTGTCCTCACGAGCCAGGACCAGACAAGCAGCACTCCATGCACCACCAAGGCCCACTCTACCTTCACGTGCTTCTCCCATGATGCCTATCTACCTTATTCCATGGGCCTAAAGACTAAGCAAATGTTACCGTCACTGTTTCGTCACACAGTGGCTTAATAAATTTAGCCAGTTACTTGGGAGGCTGAGGCAGGAAGATGACCAAGTTTAAGCCCAGTCTGGGCAACTCAGCAAGATCCTGTCTCAAAAAAAAAAATAAAATAAGCTGGGGATATAGCTCAGTGGTAGAGCATCCCTGGGTTCAATACCTAGGTACTACACTTTGAAGTTAAAACTAACCTAATGACTTCACACCTGGAACTAAAAAAAAGCATACAAAAACGTATTTTATTTTCCATAAATATATTTGAAGAAAGGTTCTCAACCCAGTCCCAACCCATTATACCCTATATCTGTTAATGTTTTCTAAATAAAAATGATGTTGTTGCCGTCCTTCCCTGTGTCAGTAAACAGGACAAGAATGCCAGGCCATTATCACTCTAGATGGAAATAAAGGCCACACCAGGTCACAGAATTACTAGTGGACCCCACTGGGCAAAAGGCAGGCAACTGAAAGTCAAATGAACAAAACAGGCATCTGCAAGTCATAATCACACTAGTATGAATGAGGTGCCTCAGCCGGGCACTTACAGAAGGACAAGAGGGACAGGGAGGCCCACAAAACTTCCATGTCTGGGTCTTCATCAAAGATTACTGGTCTGAGAAACAGAAAATGTCTTGCATAAGGCAGACAGGAAGTGGGGCAAGGCCAGGAGATGGAAGGGGCCTTCTCGCCCCTCAGGAGTCCTTGACTAGTGAAGGTCCCCCCGTGTTCTCCGACGGTGGTGGGGCTCCAAAGATCCTGGCAAGGAGCCCCCGATTGGAGCGGGCCTTGTCCTGCGCAATAGCCAGACGAGCCCGTTCACGCCCTCCTGGCCGTGCTGCTTTCTGGGCTCTTAGCTCCTGCTCAGTGGGACGCTGGGCAAAGGTCCAGGAGCTGTCTGGGCGAGTAGGGTCCCCATCAGCAGCAAGGAAGCGTTGTCCCTGCTCCACATTCCGAAGGTAGAAGTCAGTCTCACGCTTGGCCTGGGCAACCTCGGCTCTTAGGCGCTGCCTGCGCACCTGGCGCTCAAAGGCAAGGTGTTCACTGAGGTGGGACCAAGTAAAGCGGTGCAAATACTGTAGGCAGGAAACAAGAAAAGTTCAGGATGGAGCAGATCAGAGAGGGAGAAGAAATGAGTGTAGGCCTGGGACCAAGAAAAGCTCACAAGGAGGAGGAGATTGGAAGTGTGGCAGACATGCCTGTCCCCTCACCTTGAGGTTCCACAGGTCATAGCGGAAGGGGCTACGCCTGCGGGCACCCATGGGCGTGTTGTGCAGACTCACAGCCACACGCTTGGCTATGCGCTTGTCCCGGAACTCCACCCAGCCCTCGGTATAGTCCTTGCTGTACTTGGATCCCTTTTTTCCTCCCGAGGCTGCTGCTGCCTTCTTCTTGCGTCTCACGAACCTGTCTGCACACCAAAAACAAAACCACAGTCAAGAAGGCCAAAGCGGCACTCCATTCATCCCCCACACTCCTGCCCCCAGTCTCTGATCCCACCGGCCTGTATCGCATCTCCCAGTCCTTGACCCAGACAAACTCTGCTTCCAGGCCAGCTTGTGCTACATAGTGAGTTCAAGGGCAGCCTGGACTACATAGACAGACCTTGTCTCAAAACACAAAACAAAACAAAATCCACACCAGCTCCAACTCCAATTTGAATTTGCACCTTAAGGAGGTGGGTTGCTAATTGTAACAGTTTCTCCATCTGTGCCATGATACAAAGACTGTGTTCAGTTCTTCAGTTTTATAGAAACGCCCCTTTAATAAAGATGTATGGTGGACACTCTTAAGCTGGAGTTAAATTTTATTCTTCCTTACAGAGTAGTATTCTTTTTTGGGGGGGGGTTGCTGGGGATTGAACTCAGGGCCTTGTGCTTGCTAGGCAAACACTCTACGACTTGAGCTAAATCCCTGCCCCCACAGAGTAGTATTAAAATAAATGTCTAAAGAAGAAAAGTATTCTGAAATATATATCAGAGACAGCAATACTGAAACTGAGGCCGGAGGTTCCTGCCTCTGGGCTAAACCAGAAAATCTTGAAAATCTTTTTTCCTGTGGCACATTCAGGGTGAATACAAGAACTGTTTTTGTGACTAGTTTTTGACCATCTAAGGGAACTAATCATTGTAATTTTTCTATCAGGGGACAAGGAGATTTAGTGCTTTTATATTCATTCTTTGCATTTAAAACATATGAAAGTTTAAGAAACTGTGTGAGCTTAAAACAAGTCCAGTAGTTTAGAACCAAAGGCCTGAGGTAACAAAGACAGCTATGCTATAAAGGGAAAAGTAGTACAGTATATCACTAAGTAGCTACAGTTTGTTATAATAGTCTCAGTGTTCTGTATACACATGTATTACATTTCTACTTTTTCTTTTTTGGTGGTGGGGATCGAACTCAGAGCTTTGCACTTGCTAGGCAAGTGCTCTACCACTTGAGCTAACTCCCCAGCACCCTCATTTCTACATTTTTAATACATCTGCTTCCACATTAAGTTTAACTGTGACAATTTGTGCTGCTCTTAGTATATGCAATACAACCAACTTTACTGTTTTACTCTTGTGCAATAAGGAGATGTATACAGTCTTTGCAATTTTAGGTCTATAAACTGTTAAAAAGTTTCATCCTTTTGCCATAATGGTGGAATATGTGATTGGTAACTCATAAATCCTGCGGTGAATGGGGGGTATAATTTGAAGTTTTCACCATGTCATATTTTCTTTTAAGACATTAACTTGGCAATTTTATATTTGGCGATATAAAAGTTTTTAATTTTATTTAACTGAAATCACTGCCCTGCTGCAATTAAACATTCTGTACCACATCTGTACTAAAAACAATACTGCTGATTTTCTGGTTTTAAAAAAAGAAAGAAAAAAAAAATGCCCCTGAGATTTGTATCCAGGTTGTACTCATTTAACACAGTGGAGAAGAGTTCCGGCGGAGCCAGGATTAGAAACCAAAAGCTATCCGAGAAAACACCTCCAACACAGCCGCTAAAGCGCCCCATTCCCCCGCGCCCCGCCGCAGCCTCCGAAGAGACAGGCGCACTACCGACTCACCGGCCAGGAAGGAGCCAGCCCGCCCCCAACCCGCAGGTCGCGCCCCAGCACTACGCAGCCGAGGCTGCAGTACAGGCGCATCCTCCTCCCTTCGCGCCCTGTACACTTACCCTCAGCCTGAAAGAACACGCGTCCGACCTCACCGTAGGCGCTGAGGAGGTTGCGTACGTGTAGGGGCCGGAAGCGTGGTGGGACGTGACCCAGGTACACGATACCAGGCACCACCCGCTTCTTGCGGCCGCGAGCCGCTTCTTCGGGCTCGTCCTGATCCTCTTCCTCCTCTTCCTCTTCCTCCGATTTCTCGTCCGTCCCTTCCAGCGGCTCCTGCTCTGTCGCCACCTCAGATACGCCCGCCGACATGCTGGACGATATTTAGAGCACGACGGGCCGTCACGCAGCCGGTGCGGGTTACGCACTTCCTGTGCGACGCGGGGGAGGGGCCGAGGCGTGACGTTAGCAGAAGAGGCGCGCGGAGGACGGTGGGAGCCTGGGCTTCCGCCTCGCTCCGGGCAGCCTTGGGGAACCCCCCCCCGCGGGCGGGGTCTGCAGGCTGTCCGGGATTTGCAGAACAATTTTTTGGCAGCTTCTGAAGTTTGCAAATATCCACATTTTTAAATTTGGGTCTGACAGTTTCAAGTATTTTTCAAAGTTTAACTTAGGGGTTTTGAATATTTTAAGACTACAGTTTAACTTTGCAAGTTTAATTTCGGAAATTTAGTTGGATTTAATTTTTGAAATATAAAGTTGTGAGCTTGTAACAGGATACTTTTCTAAATCGAACTCTGTGGATGTCTTAAAAATGCAAGTGCGTGACAGCTGTGCGAAGATTTGTCTGGCGCCTGTGATCCGTGCTGGTCGCCGAGCCGCCCGAGTCCTGTCCCTCAGCTCCTCCCTCGCTCCCCGCACTGCCCTCGGACGCCTCGCCGCCCAGGCGGCACCGCTTGTCCGTCCGCGCCTTGAGCGCCCCGAACCTTCCGGCGGCCGCCTTCCACTCGGTTCGGCCCCGCCGATTGTCGCCCGCAGACGCGGCCGGGAACCGCGCACGACGATCCTGGCTGTGTTCTGGAGGCCAGGCCGAGCCCGAGGTCAGCAGCATAACCGCGCCCTGGCTGCGGCCGGGCCAAGCTCCCCAGCCCGCTGCGAGCACGGCGAGGGTGCCCACGATAACAGGCGGAGGTGAGGCAGCGGCGCAGGCCCGAGTGTGCGCAGGTCCACACCGCCAGGCGCTGGGCTCCTTAGGGAAGGAAGGTCTGGGGTCTAATACCCAGACCCCCGAGTTCTCGTACGCCTGTTTATTAGTGTTATTAAAGACAACTCTGCCGGTTGTTTTCTGCTCAGACCTCGCGCCACTTGAGTTAACACCGACGAGTTCAAAACGCGTTAAAAGCCAATGAATGAGAGCCCGAGCCGGTAGCTTCCGGTGGCCGGAGCTAGAGGGCAGATGGTGCGCGCGTGCCCATCAGATGTGCCTGCACGGTGGCACCTGATGCCATTTTCTCTACTTCGTGTGTTTGAAGTTATTATTAGGAGTCTCCAAAAAGAAAATTGAAAATCTTGTGCAAGATGCCTATCAATCCCCACTACTCCTCAATTCGGTGGAAAGTGAATCTTCATCGACTGTGTGAATCAGGTGACAGTCTGTGAAGCGACTTTTGTCCCCTGTGGCCATTAGGTTGTTTGCTTAAATCTTGGGTTCTACAGTGCAAATGACAATTGTCGCGCACTGTGTTTAAGCTTTGTTTCCTATTTTGTAAGCGCTGAGGTTTCCAGGAACCTTTCAAAAGGTAACTCCTTCGAGCCGGATTCGAACCAGCGACCTAAGGATGACCACAGACACAATACCTACAGTCCTCCGCTCTACCAACTGAGCTATCGAAGGTAGTTGAAGGGCTGTTCTTCAAGATGCTTTAAATATTTAGTTATTGCTTTTCCTTTATATTGTTAGGAAAATAGGCAGACACAAGGACATTATTTGAGTATTTATGTATTACAGTATCTAAAACTGTTCTGAGCAGTGATTGATGACCCATATAAAAATTCAGTCTCTTAAACATTTAAGATTTGTGTCTTGTACTGTATGTTTCACATAGCTCTTAAAATCTAGCCCCAGTGTTCTGTGTCCTCCTTCCTTAGGTATAACACCAATGGGTCCGTCGCCCTTTTGTGCTCGTTGTCTTGCTGTCCCGTCTGCTTTGCACCTTCTCTCAATGGAAGGTTGAATGGTAATTCCACGGTTATCCTGAACACAGACAACTGGATTGTAGACGGTCGGACTCGCCATCTTTAAGTGGAGTTACCACCCAGTTAATTTGGGAAATACTGTAGTTCTGAGGCACAGGGAAAAGTAGGGCTAGGCACAAATGTACGAGACACAAAACAGAGGTGTTTTGTGTGTGCACACTAAGGTGTTGAGTGGCTTACATTACATTGCACAACTATAGTGGGACGGATAAATGAAACATACCTACACCTCAAATTTTAAAAAGAAATGCAAGCGTTTTATTTATGGGTGTGCAGTCATGTTTTGCTACCAAGTGCTTGTGGTGGCGTTCAGGTTCCGGGCACCTGCGACAAATTAACCCTAATGGGGAAACTCAGAAGCCATCTGGTGAGACTTTTTCTGGAGTCGTAAAATTTTTAATGTATGAATTATTAAGTTTATGGGAAACATTTCTGGTGAATTATCTAAAAACATCATCCCTTATTAAAACTAAGGTGCTCAGTGACTACAGTCCTGGAAAAATTTAAATTTTCTCCTAAAGATCCTGTCCAGTGAGTCCCATGAGAAGTCTCTGCAGCAGTTCTAGTACTTAATTCAGTCACTTAGCTCTTTCCCCTGAAAAACTAAGAATGGACGGTCTGGGAAGTTTCTTTCCAACAATGTGTCCTGACCTGGTGAGGCTGCGCCAAGCAGCAGTCCAGTGAGTCCCACACATGGATCCTGCTGAATCTTGGACTCCACGTTGGAAACAGCTGAGCTGTCTTCATTCCACTAGCCCACAATATATCAGCTGGCACATTTTCTCAAATAAAGTCTTCATCAATTTTCAGAGGGGCAGCAATGGGGCCCGAAAAAACAAAAAAGACCCAACATTTTGTCCATCAGCCTCTCCTCACCCAGATGCTTCTGGCCTGCACTGCTTACTTCTTTTTCTGTCACTTACTGCCTTCTGATGTTCTATACAACTTCCCTTGTAAGCCTGAGGTATCCCTTCCACTCTGAAAAAGTAACTGAGAGGATGATAAGGATCTCTGTGTGATTTGTGGGCAGGACGAGGTGCCTAGAACCGTGCCTCTTCTTAGGGGCACTGACGACCATTTATCGAGTGGATAAACCACGTCCTTAAATTGAGGACAGCGCCCTAATAGAAGCACACATCAAGTTAAATGTTATGGGAAAGAGGAAGAAGAACAAGGCATTGAACACCACCTGCATGTCTGACTGCTGAATATTACCCCCTTCCTAACCACCCAGACTATTTGGGGAATAGGAATAACTAATTTGGAAATCTCCGTACTCAGAAACTTCAAAGGGAAAATTCTTGGGAACCATGAAACCCTGCTGTCTCTATTCAAATGCTCTCGACTGTATTTTTTCATTCAAAATAAAGGAGAGAGATAGGTCTGTCGCTGTATGTTCAGAACACAACTGTCCATGGAGCAGTGCAGAGTGGCGCTGTACACCCGGAGCGAGCGGGGTCCAACCACCGCCTCTCCTGTCTTCCCCTAAAGGTGAGCGAACTTTTGTTGTTCTGTTGATAATATTTTATAATTTTATCATCGTAGATGTCACTCCGCACACAAAACATCTTCTCCTTGAAGAACAAGCGATGGGTCACAGGGCTGCTCCGACAGGTCCAACTCCGACTGTGCAGGCGGCGGTTCAGGAGCGGGGCTGGCCTCTGGGCCTGGCTCCGAATCTGAGGGTCCGCGTGGACGCGGCCGGGTGACGTGCGGTCCTTCTCCGGGTCCCAGGGCGGCGTACTCGGTCCTCCCCGCCCGGCCCGCGTCTGCTCAGAGCTGCCCTCGCGTCCCACCCGCGGAAACAGACCTGACCCCGCGGCCCCTCCGCGCCCAGGACGAGCCCCGCACCCCGGGCCCTCGCCGCCCTTAATTCCTTATTCAGGCCCACACTGCTATCAGTGTCCATCGAGGGTCCCCACACAGCTGTGCACCCCAACTCCAGCCCGTTAAAGCGCAAAGCTGCCCGGGAGCACAGAAGCGAATAGCCAGCGTGTGCCCCGTGGTCAGCGGGCGGGGACGCGCTCCTGGGACGGGTTCCCCTCGCCCCAGGAACCTCGGCGCGTCTCCGCGATCCTCGTCAACCTCGAGGGAGACAGCCTCTCGCTGTCCTCCTCTCCTGGGGACACGAGTGAACACTGTCGCCTTGTCCTTCAGATTCACACTGACCTCTTCTAAACCCAACAACAGCAGGCGAATTAGTGTAAAAGTTCGGGGCGAGTGGGGTATCCGAGGCACTTGGCGCACAGGGACTGTGGATGGCTGGTGGCTTTATCTGGGGGGATACAGCTGGAGAGAGAGGAGGAGTCGGGCGTGAAACTGTATCTTATCAGCAATAGCGGGAAGCAAGAATAAGGGGGACAAGCGGGAGCCGGCAGGGACCTGGGGAGGGCGGGCGGGAGGATGTCTTGAGTTGCGAATTTCAGAAGTGACGCGGGTGGAGGTGGGGCTGGACTTCTACAAAAGCTGGGGTTTTTTTTTTGTTTTGGGGTTTTTTTGTTGTTGTTTTTGTTTGTTTTTTATAAATGCTGTTTTCCAGCTACTCAACTACCCTTCCCTGAGGCAACCATGGTTTTAGTTTCCGGACATATTTTACGTATATAAATAACGCAAGCATGTTTCCTGTCCCAACTTCTAGAAACACCAACCTGGCTGGTGTGGTGTCTAGATTCCCCGACATTCTTGTTCACGAAAAAGCGCAGTCATCAAAAACTACCATCCTTCGAGCCGGACTCGAACCAGCGACCTAAGGATGCCCGACGTGAACCAACTACAGTCCTCCGCTCTACCAACTGAGCTATCGAAGGAGGTACAGAAGCTATTTTTTTTTTAAGATCCCTAAAGTGAGCTGTCCTGAAGGTTTTTGTTTCGATTATACTTAAAGTATACACATTTTAAAAGTAACATCCTTTGACACTGGAAATTTTCTACACAATGATCTTGGTAGTCGGTTTCATAGTGTTAGAAATGTGAAACTTTTATTGGGCTGTACATTTAAGATCTCAAGAAATCCTTATATATCTCAAAACAAAACCCGAGTAAGATACCTTGTTCTCCTCTCTTAATATAGCTAGGGTGAGCTCGCCCCGATTTCGCCGAAGGTCCGGTCTGATGACCTCCTCCTTTCTCCCTTGAAAGGGTCTGGGCTTGCTTCATAAGAGATATGTTTTCCTAAATACGAGCAGGGTTGTGAACAGAGCTATGTCCAGTGCATTTTGGCACCATTGCAACTCTTCTTTGAAAACCAAGTGAACACCAGGTAGGTTAACAAATGGTAAAACTTTAGTGTGGATTTTAAGATATTTATGATCTTCGTGCACCTCTGTGGAAACCTCATCCAACGTTATTGGTAACCAGAACTCCCAGCTCCGCGGCTAAAAGCCCCAAACGAATCACTTCAGCTTTACAATCAACCGAAACCCAATTCAGGCACCTGAGCTATCGAGTTGGGCTCCTGAACTACTACTACTAGAGTCCTAGAAAATAATCAAAAAAGGTAAACGGAGGCTAAATCAGGCAAATTCTGTCCCGGGACAAGTGAGGAGAAAGAACTCAGTGGTGACAAGCAGCGCAAGGCTGACCTTTAAAGTCAAGTTTTCGGACAAATAGCAGGTTTGTATACACACTTTAAACTTTTGAGCTTTGAACTCTCTCGTCTAAAGGGGGAGGGTTTGCGCTCATAGGATTATCCACTTCTTGTCATCCCTGACTATAATGAACAAGGAAGAGAAGCGCCAGTATTAAGGGCAGTCTAAAGGTCTCCGGATGCCCTGCACAGCTTCCTAAATAGACGTTTTGCCGTCTCGATTTCAGGTCTGCTGTCTACGGCCATACCACCCTGAACGCGCCCGATCTCGTCCGATTTCAGGTCTGCTTACCTTGTCCTAATTTCATGGAGACTAGAAAATAACAAACCAAGAAGAGGAAGCGCCTTTTGATGCGATTTCACGCGAAGAAGCCATCAGAGGTGCAGGCGATGGGTGAGAGCCTTCAGGCGGCGCCCGGGGAAGGCCCAGCTGTCCTCCCTCCCCCTTCGGAACTGGCCTCGCTGGCTGATATCTAGCACTTAGGGCCTGGTGCTGTACGTTCGTACTCGGTACTTGGTGGGCTCAGAAGAAAAAAAGGCAACTACTGCTTTAATCTTTTTGGAAGGACTCGGGCTCTGAGTTTGCAATCTTAAATATATTTGCTTTTCTTTGCGAATATTTACTTTAGAAAAATAACTTGTACACCTCTGGAAATCGGGCCTTACAGAAGCCAGAATGCAAAGAGAAATTAAATGGGATGAAGGCCTTCTCGCGGCCACGAAGTCCCGGGCAGTGTCAAAGAAAGTCAGACAAGCCAATCTTAAGGGACAGTCGTAGATCCGTTGTGACTCTGCACAATCTGATTCTGGGGTCACTTGAATCGATTCATGGGATTTTAGAGGTGCGAAGATGGCTGGGAACTATTGTGTAGGCCGAAGTCAGACCTCCATCGCTTGAGAACCTTGACTGAATCCTCAGTGGCTGAGTCCTGTTTCCTTCTGGTACCCGGTTTCCGCAGATCTGATCCTGGCCTGGCAGTCTTGCCCAGGCTCAAGGCAGGTGTTCCGTGTACTCCGCGCGCGGGGCCCCGCACTCCGTGGCCCTTGCGAGTCAGGACGCGGAGCGCAGAGCAGGCCGTGGCGATGCCGAGGGCGGCGGTCGTCCGGGGCTGGCTGATCACCGCTCACGGACCGCGCTGCTTCCTGTCGTTAAAGGGAAGAAGAGTCAGCCCGAGACGGCGAGTCCCGGATCGATTCCACATTTCAGAAAGGATGAAGGCTGCAAGCGAGCGCCGCCAGATGGGGAATTAGCTCAAATGGTAGAGCGCTCGCTTAGCATGCGAGAGGTAGCGGGATCGATGCCCGCATTCTCCAGTTTTACGACCCTCAGAGCCTTCGCCCTCTGAACCACGTAAGGCCGCGTGTTTTTCCCCTCTTCGGACACATCTATCACCCACAGGGCTAAGATCTGTGGATAGTCTTCACCTTTTGCAGATCTAAAGTTCGGTTCCTCCCAAGTGGATTTGCAAGTCTGCACTCTATGTCCCACATATCTGTTTCCCCTGTGTCCAGGTTATGGAGGGCGCCAGAAATTCTGGTACCAGCAGCAAATGCACCCCCATTTCTTAACGAGACAGCGGAGCGCCAAAGTTTCTGCCCGTGTGTGCGGTTTTAGTTTTTCCCACTCTCTCCCTCCTCTGGAATCACCTAACTGGTCTCGCGTCGAGCCGAGCGTGGGGCTGCTGCGGGCGCCGGGATCGGGTAGGAAATGGCCCTGAGCACCGGGGCGCGAAGCAGCGCTGCAGAACCCACGCGGGTTGGGGTCTACGGTACTGTGGCGAGGCTCATCCGGGACGACCTCGGGAACCAGCCACCCGAGGCCCAGACCTTGTCTTTGCACCATTTTTCTTTCGCTTCCAACTCGCTCTCAAAAAAAGCAAGGTGGGATTTGCCATTTAGTTTGTCTTTACTTTGATGTAACATCTTTGTCTCCAATATGAGTCTAAAATCACATTTTAGAGAGAGGAATTAATTTAGCGAATTGGCCCAAATTCAGCGAAGGTGTTCTACTATTGAGATCTCTATCTTTTGCTTCCTCGTATGCATCGGAAATCCCTGTGTTTTATTTCCCCCTCCCAAATTATTGTCTTCTAGCAGAGTTTTCTAAACCTTTCAGCCCATTTCAAATTACCGGGGGAGTTTTTTAAATGCCACTGTTTGGGACTCAACTCCAAAGTGACCCCAAGCATAGATGCGTTGTAAAAACCTCTCCAGATGATTCTGATTTGCACGGGAAGATCCTGTGAATTTCCTCCTGCGCGCACTTGGTAGGCAGCTGGGTGAGCGAGCGCACCCAAGTTCCCGCTGCGCCGCTCTCTGACCACCAGGGGGCGCGCGTGTCCTGTCGAAGCCCAGCGGCCGTGCCACTCTCCCTCCAGTCGCCCCTCCCCGGAATCCGCGGTCGAGGCGTGCAGACCCTTCCGGATCCCTGGCCGGATGGGCCTGCCTCTGATCCGCTTTGACGGGGGCAGAGTTCTCTTAGGGTTAAATGACGTCAACGATGGAGTGGAAGTGTGATCGCAGGTATTTAAAATAGCTAAATAAGAATTTTAAAAATTTAGAGAGATTGACTGCACGTCGAGGATCGTTTTAAATTTTTGAAAATGTGAGTAACTGGAACAGGGTTTTCTAAGGTTGGGGAGAAAATGTTTAAAAAAAAAAAAAAAAAGCGAGTTCCTTCGAGCCGGATTCGAACCAGCGACCTAAGGATTCCTGAGCTGGGTCCACTACAGTCCTCCGCTCTACCAACTGAGCTATCGAAGGACTCACACTATAGACCTGACTCGCTGGGGAAGCCATCTCTGCGCGGCGGGGAGCGCGAGGTCCGCGGTCCCCCACGCCGGTTGCCGGCGCGCTGTCCGCAACCTCGCACTGCCTCGGAACCGGGAGAAAACAAGAACATTGCTGCTCAAGAGTTTCAGAGGAAAACAAACACTTACAAATGCTTTAATCTGCAATGTCAGCGAGGTGATTAATAGTAAGAGGAGGAGGAAAGAAAAGGCAAATGAAACTCTTCAACAGCGCAGTGAAATGCGCTTGAAATGACATCAGTCCCTGCAGGCAAACCAGATCATCACGTTAATTCTTAACTTAGCAAAAGCCTGCCGATGTGGAGCTAAAATAATACATATTAAAATTATCGATCTTAATACAAGGTAGAAAGCAATGATATTAATTCAAATACGTGTTAATATCGTAGAGTGTAGGAGTCTCTCTAGTTTCCTGTGACTGTCTGAAGCTCAGGATTGCTGTCACTCTCCCTTGCTATGAAGATAGCCCCCCAGGGGCATCTGACATCAGAAACCTGTTTCGTTCTTTAAATTCCATTAGAGACCGTGATGATGGTTTTACACAACGGAGTCACATACGTCAGGCAAATGACATCCTCACCCCCACCATGAGGAGGTAGACGCTTGAGACCGGCCTCAACACTTCTATGACACAGAGAAGTTTTGGGGTTTTTTTTCCTGAGAAGGAATTAAAAGCAAGTTGTTAATGATTATTATTCATTGAACTTGGCCATGACCTCCTCAAGTCTTTATGAGATATCTGCCTGGGAGCTGTCTGAATGAACTAAATAGAACATTCTATCTTCTCCCCAACCCCAGGTGATTGAATGAGAGAGGCTGTTTCATAGATGTAGCTAGTAATAACCATTTTGTCAAAATACATTTTTCAAAAGGTTAAATATGTAACACTTGTACAGATATAAAATTAGTATTTATCAAAAGATTCAATTCATTAATGAGAGATTGATACTATTTCTTCCACTCAAATCCTAGAAACTTTACAGAAGCAGAAAGCAAGGCGCTTCATCCTTTATGAGATTCCTATGGCACAGGTTTCAACCAAATTAATTTAATCTTTAGATTGTAATATTAGTGGGCTGGGTGAATTTTTCTTTGCTACATCACAATTTAGGTCACTTTCCAAGAGATTACACCCCCAAATCTAGTCAGGGGCACAGAGAGCTCTTGAACCAGAACTTCCGAGGATGGCTGAGGTCATTTGTTCCCTGTGGTTCTGCCTTTCTGGAATGCATACCCAGGTGGGCTACTGGCTCAGGCAATAGCCCTTGAGTTGAACACTTCTCTACTTTACCTGCCGTCCAGCATCTGGCAGGCTTCCAAGTCAGCCCTGGAAACAAGAGTAAGCCCGTGAATTCCTTTCTCCTCTTTACACCCCCTAACTGCCAAGGGTCAGTGAGGGGCACTGGTCAGCACAAAATGCTGTCTCTAGCCTTCTCTAGGCAACTAAAGTAAAACAACCACGCGCCAGTGTGATTGTACCTGCCTGTGCTGTCCTTTCAGAGACTGACCTTTTCATTTAGAACTATTTTTAAACTAACATGTATCTGCAGGCAGCCCCTCAAATTATTGACGTCATTACTTTTCTTTCTTCTCTAGCTCAATCCCATACCAGTCAAATCCCACCAATGATGAAAGTGTCTACAGTACACTTTAACATTATCTGTCCTAAAGAAAGCATCATAAGTTTCTTTTAAGTCAATTCAATACTATTTGCTGAACATGTTATATGTATAAAAGCTTGTGTTAATTATTATTTTTAAAAATACTGCTAAATCATTCAACAAATATTCAAGTGTCTACCATGTTTTCCCTGAATTCCAAAATGTCACAGTGTGTTTTGTTTGGTTGGTTATTTTGTCCACCTCCTAAGAACTGAATTGTGTCCCCCTACATTTCATAGCCTTTACCCTCCATATGGCTGTTTTGGGAGTAAGAAAGTAATTAAAATTAAGTGAGGTCAAAAGGCTGGAGCCCTGATCCAGTAAGATTATGTCCTTCTTCCTCCTCTCCTCTCCCAAACGACTACACAGGAAGAAGGGGATTGTCTGCCAGCCAGGAAGAAAGCCCTTCCAGAAATCAAATCTGAAAGCCCTTTGATCCTAGACCTTCTTGGCTTCAGAACTATGAGAAAATGGATTTCTGTTTTCAAGCGACCCAGTCCATGGTTTTTCATTAGGGAAGCCTGAGCAGACTACTAAGGCAACCTCCGGGCCCTTTTTACCCTCTCTGATCAAGGGCTCCTCTGCAGTTTAAAGTGAGCATTACAGGAAGATTAAGGCACTCTGAACCAAGCTTAAGGGCCAGTTTGGGCCTTGGCGGTGTTGTCATAGGTCTTGGATGCAGGAGAAAATCAATTTTAACAATACAACCAAGGGACCTTTAGAAACAGAAAAAAGCGATTCATTCCAAACAATTCATAAAAGATCTTTGCAGAGTTTGCCTACCATGCATGAAACCCTGGGTTTAATCCTCAGCACACACACACACACACACACACACACACACATACACACACACACACACACAACCAAAATCCAGTAAATCCACTCACATTAAGACATGTGGCTTGTTAAAATCAGCAATACTGTTTATTTCAGATACCTCTTTATCGTTCAGGCAGTACTCAAGAAACCAGTATTAAGCAGAGGTTGCTGATGAGCAAAGGGAGCTCGTGCTCTGCAGTGGGAAACAGAGTTTACTAATACCCACTTCAAGTGGTCTGGAAGTCCTGCGTGATGATTTTGTAGACTATGCATGTCTTTGTGTTTTAGGTTTCACTGGGTAAACACAGGTAATTTTTAAACTGTCCAATACCATTGCTATCATCTATTCTTTCAGTCACTCCAAGCACCTTCATTTCCCAACGGCAGACAGTTAATACAAAGCCGAGGACTTCATCTTTCTTAAATTGGTCCATTCGCCTGGTAGGTATATGGCGGTTTTCTTGGAGGCTGAGTAATATGTACATGTTGTGTCTATGTTTTCATTTTAAACATCCAGCACTGAAAAGACACTTAATGAAAATATGCTTTCAGTTGATTTGAAAGACGATTTGTCTCCTCTAAAGCTTTTCTAACAAAGATACTAACCTGACCGCGTGGTTTGCACTATGATCCCCTCAGCACAGGAGCCAGAAAGGGGAGGGGGTTGACGGTGACGGCAGGCGAGTAGAAAGCCTCAGGGGTCACAGGAGGCCCTGGAGAGTAATCCAGGAGGCCCTGGAGCTTCAGGACCTGGGCTGTTTGGGACCATGCTCAGAGCCGAGCTGAAAACCCGACCTGGAGCTGTGGGAACGCCGTTTCGCGGTCACCCGAACAGCCGCAGCTCGCGAGACCCTACCCGGTAGGGTACCTGGTGGTACCAAAACAAACTGAGGGCAACCGGGGAAATGTAAACAAACGGGTGGAATGCACACTAATAATTGTGTGCAACGTGTTCACTCTGTCAATTTCGTCCCGCCTTACATATAAAGCTAAAATAAACAGTCAACCAGGTAAAACTAAAATCATGCATCCCTCAATTTTCCAGACTAGAACACGGGCTAATCTTCTAATACGTTGGGGAAGATCAAGTTCATCAGGCGCCCGGCTAGCTCAGTCGGTAGAGCATGAGACTCTTAATCTCAGGGTCGTGGGTTCGAGCCCCACGTTGGGCGGGATATTTTATTTCCTGTTTATCTACCGGTGCTTTTTAATAAACGTTATCTTTACACACTCTGACCGAGAATCTCCACTACTGCCGTCAAGCAAGAGAGCTTTTTAGATCCGATCGCTCTCTAAGCCTGGAATCAGGAAATCATCGTGAGCGGCTCAGTTCCCAATTGAGCTGTTCGGTCCTGCTCAGTAACCTTGCAGATTGGTCTCAGCGAGCCCTGGCGGGCAAGCCTCTCTCCCGCCTTTCAGAGACCGGAAACCAGGGACTTAGACCTTGCTCCCAGCGTGGTCGGTTCCGGGGGTCTACAGTAGGGCCAGGGTTTGGAGTCTGAATAGTGAGCAAGTTCCGCAGGTGGATCCGAAGCGCAAACGCCGCCAAGAAGTTTTCTGATGAGAGAACGCTGCAGCCATGTTACAGTAAGGCAAAGTCCGAGCTAGGGGACAGGGCGAGGCAGTGGCTTGGAGGCTGGGTTTTGAGAACGGCGACTCTGTCTTACCGCCCAGCCAGGATCCCGCTCTTGGGAATTGACCACACTCAATTTTCAGCCCCTTCTAACTCCCACCCGGACTGCTCGGCCGACTTCTCCAGAGCAACACCATTTCCAACCTGTGTTCCCTCCGCACAGCCCTGGAGGAAAGGCCTGCGCTTCTCTCCCTGCTTCCCGTTCACTGTCTGTCATCTAGGCACACACAAGAATTACATCGCAATAGAAAATACCTCACGACTGCTGGAATATAGGATCCAGCGATCTTCCTGTTATTTCCTTATTTTTTTTTTGTTAACGCTGGCCTCAAAAATGCACTGAGCGCAGACCTGAACAGGCAAACGCCTGCGTGCGGAACGCACGCGACCCGGCCCCAGGAGGAGCGGGAGGCTTCGTCTTCTAAGAGGCCGCAGAGCCCGGGGCTCCAGCGGGAGGGCGGCCACGTAGGAAGGGCCAAGTAGACCAGGTGGGGGCTCTGGCACCCCGGCTCAGGGCTCAGCACTCGCTTTTCCCGTTTGAACCCCTTCTTTGAGGTGGTGAGTGAATAACGCATTCTAGCCCCTGCAGATCCATCTGACACAGCTGCGCAGTCGGGACTTCCCCAAGACCTAGTGGCACTCGCCTTGTCAAGACACACTTTAAAGCGGTTAAAAGAGAGGTCAGAATCAAAAGTCCTTCTATTTTAGTTAGAAGAGATTTCAAGCCAAAACCTAGGACTGAGACTGACCAGGACATACGTCTATGCGCAAAGATACAGGTGAGGGTACCCAGTTAGATTATGTGAGATCTTTTAACTTTCTAAATTCTGTAGCACGAAGCAGAAGTTGGGTGGTTTATAAGGCTCAAAACTCGGGCTCGTCCGGGATTTGAACCCGGGACCTCTCGCACCCTAAGCGAGAATCATACCCCTAGACCAACGAGCCGCATGGTATTACGGCGCCCGTGGAATGTTAAATATTTAATGAGCTCTCTCGTAGGTGTATCCAATTATAGTTGATGTTACTTTTAATTTTTTTATCTTTCAAAATAATATCGGGTCAGGGCGTCTCTCAGAACTGCCCTAGATATTCCCTCTATACTCTTCCAAGGACTGTAGAAATCCTCACCTCTGAAGGGCACTTGGCCCGTCCTTCTAAGTGAAAAAAATAAAGTAAAAATAAAAAGCAGAAATCTGGGTTCTTCCTCAAACCCCCTGTGCCTCTGGAGGCGGGACCTGAAAAGCTGCGTTTCTGATGAAGCTGCAGCTGGAGCTCAGGTGCCAACGCGAGGCTCGTGGGGACCCTGCGCCGCGTTCCCAAACCCGCGTGGAGTTCGTGGCTCGACTTTGGCATTTTCCACGGAAAACGGTCAGACAGGTGAACACGCAGCGAGGAGGTCGTGAGTAAATGGAAAAAGTCGGCTGTACGGGCAGTATGGGCAGCGGGTCCACGATGAGGTCCTGAAAGTAGGTTAGGGTGGGAAGGAGGCTGATCTCGAGGCCACATCTCCAGTAGCTGTGTACAGAGGGGAACGTGTGTCTTGTAAAAGGGCTTCGTCCTTTCTGAGCCGAAAAATCGGCACAGGAAGATGTTTCTCGGTGGGGCGTGGATGCTCCCCGCGCGAGCCCTCGGTCGGCATCGAGGCGATGGCTGTGCCTGCTCACACTGACTTCACTCCACAGAGTCCCTTGCACAAATCGATGACATCGTCTTTCCTTCCATTGAGCTCAGTCTTACCCTTGAGAAGACCTGGTGCTGTTCTGTTTTTCCAGGGCACACTTTTTGGTGTACTGCAACTTGCGAGGTTGGACCGCCTTCTAGAAAGGATGGATTTGTGGCTAAACGTTACCTAACAAGTTCTGCAGTCCTTTCTCAACAGTAGTCCTTGGCCGATTTGTTTCTCTCAGAAAAAGGTACCCAATTTAATTGGTGGAGAGAGTAGGAAAAAAGCAAATGGCCCGTACGGGGATCGAACCCGCGACCTTGGCGTTATTAGCACCACGCTCTAACCAACTGAGCTAACCGGCCATTTGTTACGAAAGTGTCTTTTCAGACTTTTATAATAATTAACTGTCTTTTTTCCCCGCCCCTCCCGCCCAACCCCCACCCCTTTTTTTCAATGGGAAAAAGCGTGGTGTTTCTAACAGGCCGAATTTGTTCGCACCAAGCTGGATTTCGTCCATTTCTCAGTATCTGGCTTAATTTCTTCGTTCTGTGACGCACGGGACAAGAAACACACACTTCCTCTTTCCGAGTTCTCAAACTAGGACGATTTCTGCCCTAAGGACGAGCCAGACACGGCATTTTCGGCAGGTTCCGAACAGTTTTCCCTTGCCGCCTCTGCTTTGGTCGTGTTTTTCTGTGATCCCAATTCCACTTGTTTCAGAGAAAGTTATCCCAAAATACCTCGGCACAGTCGCGTTCCCCTCGCTACACATACAGTTCTGAACGCAGTGGCTAAAAGAATATTGTAGAAAAATGAATGGAATTGATGACACGAGGCCCAGCGATTCGGCGTTAAACTTAAAATACTTACAGAATTCTGTGATTTGTGTTGACCGCACAAAAATAACCCCTGGAGATGCCGGGGATCGAACCCGGGGCCTCATACATGCGAAGCATGCGCTCTACCACTGAGCTACATCCCCAGCCCGTTCCATGAGCTCTTTGCTGCTCTCCCCAGTTCCTTGAAACCAATTTTTCCCTCCTGAAACCAAGATTTATTAATGTTGCAACTAAATTTTCTTTTATTTCTATAAGAGAATCCTGAAATGGTTAAAGCAGGATTCATCGGCTTTCCAACGAAGGAGCTTGAGGTCTTCGGCCATTGGTCAAAACAGTTAACCTTAAGAGAGGTGTACAGACCAGGAACCCAACCAGAAAAAAGAAGAATGGAGTAACTGCCTTAAAAACTTTATTTCCTTTTACCTTTTCTTCAAAAGCAGCTAAAGCCAAGTACTCCTGAACCGAACAGTTTCTCTGTCGCTCGTTTCACGTTCAGGTGTCCAAAGCAGGTCGCTGAAAATATAGTGTGATCGCCTCCCGTACAAGCCCCTGTAAGGACTCAGCTGGCTTTTTTTGTTGTTGTTTTGTTTTTCTTTTGTTTTTTCCTTCACTTTGCAGTTTGCAGAAATTTACTAAAATTGACATGTTTAATCCTCTCTTCAATAAACATCCTTACAGAATATCAGCTCTTTGCTCATCATCAAGTAATCTGTGAGTTCAAATTGAGGTGAGATCACCATGTATCGGGCTACTTTTGGACGCCTTAGTTTGGCCTTGTATGTTGTACGCTTAAGCTGTTTACCTGGGCCAGGAACTGAGCGGAAAGTGTTGTTAGGTCCTGACTAGATCGAATTCTGCATAGCATATGGCATTATCAATCTCACTTCAGGATGCAAACAATTTATGTTTCAAACAGTCATTAAATGACACTCGATTAAGTTAACGAACGTTATATTTTCATTCTTCACCAACCTCTAAACCTGTATATTCATTTCTCTTCCTCAGCTTGGCTATCTCGAAACATCTTAACTCAGTTACTGAAAAGATAATCCATTACTAAGGGAGCTTCTCCTGGGGTCTCACATTTTCCAACGTCTTTGCTATGGAGGAACCAACTTCTTGTTCTGGATTATTTTTTCCAAAGACGATTACATAACGAACAGCTTGGAAGAGAGAGCTATTTCCAGAGAGGTAGGCGGGCACGTTTACTGCGCCTTGTACAAGAACTGGGACTGCCAAGTCCGGAGGCCTCTCCTGTAGCACAACCCGCTGCAGGTGCGGGTGTCAGCCCAGAGCAGGTGCCTTGCTCATCTACGTTTTAAATATTTAAGAGGGAGGGACGCAGGAAACTGTGTGAAAACCTTTCCCTTTCTAAGCCCATCTTACTTCTCAGACGCTTTTGCCACCTCTTGTGAGAACTAAGGCAATTGTTTTAAACTACTTCCTGTTTCGTTTGTTTAGCAAAGTGGGCAGCAGCTCCACTTCAACCTAGATAGTCCTGGTTTTTAGGCTTGAATAACACAGTATGTTTTACTGTCAGGAAATGTCCGCATCCAGTGCCACCACTGAATTCAACCATTCAAAGGCTGACTACAGTTTGGAGGTGGGGGGGGGGGTGTTGGTGCATGTATGACATTCAAATCTCATCAGGTTTTTCCCCAGGCCTAAACTTTCAAAACCAACAGGGTAACACCTGAAATCCTTTGCGAGGGAAACGATGCCCTTGCTGAACTGGCTTTGCCTCTGGTGGTGAATTTCCCCACATCCCCATTACTTCTAGGGCCTCGTGTATGTAACTTCAATTTAACCCGTTGCTTCCAGGCTTTTTTTTTTTTTTAATTGAAACAGGGTCTCGATGTACATTTCAGGCTGTCCTTGAATTCACTATATAGCCAAGGTTGGCCTTGAACTCACAACAATCCTCCTGCCTCAGCCTGCTGAGTCCTGGGATTACAGGCATGCACCACCACTCCCAGTTTCCAGGTCTTTTCTAAGAGTTCTTCTCATCAAAATCAAATTTAAAACTAAATCCTTTCTTTTTCCCAAGTGCTGGGATTACAGGTATGCATCACCACGTCTGGTTTAAAAGTAAATACTTGG
>PVJO010024201.1:0-24798 GCA_004026905.1 Hystrix cristata | reverse complement strand
TCCCAAATTTAAAGACCCAATCCAAAAATGGGCAACTGAAATGAATAAACATTTCTCACATGAAGAAATAAAAATGGCAAATAAATATATGAAGAAATGTTCAACATCACTAGTCATTCGAGAGATGCAAATCAAAACAACGTTAAGATTCCACCTCACTCCAGAAAGAACCGCACATATGGAAAAATCATCCAATAACAAATGCTGGAGGGGTTGTGGGGAAAAAGGAACACTCCTCCACTGCTGGTGGGATTGTAGACTAGTCCAACCACTGTGGAAATCAATAGGGAGATTCCTCAAAAAACTACAACTAGAGGTTCCATTTGACCCAGCTATTCCCCTACTGGGGATCTTCCCAGAAGAACTAAAATCGTCATACCACAAGGACGTATGCACCACCATGTTCATAGCAACACAATTTGTAATAGCTGAGTCTTGGAAACAACCTAAATGCCCAACAACCAACGAATGGCTAAAGAAAATGTGTTTTTTCTACACAATGGAGTACTACAGTGCCATAAAAAAGGATAAACTAGAGTCATTCATATATAAATGGATGTTTCTTGAGAACATACTCTTAAGTGAAATAAATCGGACACTCATGAGCACACATTGAATTGTTTCTCTGATATGAGAAACCATAACTGTAAATAAGAACAAAGAGGTGTAATAGATATTATATAAAAGGAGGATGGTGTGCAGAGGAGAGGAGTACTAGAAAGAAGGGGAAAAGCAGAAAGGCAACAGGGGAAAGAGAGGGGAAAGGGAAAATATGGAAAATGATGAATAAATCTGCTGTAAATAGGGAGGGAGGGAGCAGAGGGGAGAGGTGGGGGAGAGGGGGGAGAACCAAGATGTATCATGTATAGGTACAGAATAAATGTAATGAATGTGACCATTGTACGTAGAATGTACCAATACATGTTCTTGGTTTAAAATAAAAAAAAAAATAAAAACTAACAAACTTTGGTTTAGTGTTCCTAGAGAGGCGTTGATTTTGCATGCCTGATTTGATCTTTCCAAATCAAGACACAGCTGCCGGAATGACAAAAAACCTCCAAATAGAGATAAGTCCCTGATTACCCAAAAGACAGTCACCATTGTGCTGGAGGCAACACCATTTTTGAAAATATCTTTAAGCACCCAAGTGGCAGAGGCAGGAGGATCGACCCCGAGTTCGAGGCCAGCCTGGGCTACATAGTGAGCTCAAGGCCAGCCTGAACTGCAGAGCTGGACACTGTCTCAAAAAAAACAGAAACAAAATCAGAAAATCTTTATACTGATTGGTCTCTAATGCTTTCACATATGTTGGTAAGTGAATGAAACACCATTATCTTTAGCTGTGTAGGGACTTAGAGTATCTTAATTTTGTCCTAGAATGGAGATGAAAAGAAAAAAATATATAGTGTACACTAAGGAATGTCTAAGAGCTATCTAGCAAGCTTTCTCATTTCTAAACATCAGATGCTAATAGCCTTTTTACTTTTCAGGTTCTGTGGACATATGGAAAACAGGAACTTCACCATCATCTCTTTTGCTTCACATTCACTGGTCGGTGCTTTGAGCCTGTGTTTTAGATCATGAATAGCTCTTGATCTGCGTGGGTTGGAGATATCTGAGGCAAGACTGGTCTTACTCTTGGGGAGAAGGTACAAGGAAACGCCTCACACTTCACACTTAATGTACTCAGGGTGTCCATCTGCGCAGGCCATACCTCTTTTTGTCAGGCTTGCACAGGACACAAAAGTAATTAAACTGTTCGAAGTAACACAGCTTGTGACATTTGCCTGACCGATGTTACTTCCAAGGTATAGACACAGGTGATTATTCAATTTTTGTACTGTTAAACTTAGGTGAAATTTGAAATTCAGTTCTTCGGCTACATGAATCACATTTATTTTATTTATTTACCCACTTATTTATGCAGTGCTGGGAATGAAACCCAGGGCCTTATGCATACCACACAAGTTCTCTACCATTGAGCTATACCCCCAGCACCACAAGCTGCTTTTAAAGTGCTCAATAGCCTCTTGCGGACAGCGGCTTCCATGCTGGGCAGTGTAGATAAAGAACATCATCATGTAGCTGGAGGTGTTAGAGGATGCCAGATGTGTCTGTGGTAATAACTTAATATTAATGAGAATAAATCATACTTGGGAAGTGACACAGTAAAACACAGACTCTATCTAGTGTCTACAATCACCGGAAAAGTGCTTCTGGGTTGAAAGTCAATTAAAAGAAAACAGCGTTTTGAATTCTGGGCTGTTGAATATTCCAGGTCATTGCTTTCTAGTCACAGAATCTCTCCATGACCAGCTATTCTCTGTGCCGCAGCAGTCCGTCTTCACATCACCCAAGAGAGCCTCCTCCACCAACCCAACCATGCTACACTCTACATCCTTTCATTACTTTGCATCCAAGAACTTCTTCACTAGTAAACTCACATAAGCAAAGATAATGCCGAAACAACCTGAAATTCCTGTTTCCCCTGCCCTTGTTGTAGTTACAGTACTGTCTCTGTTTTCCCAACCACCACACCAATTCACTTTGTACAGCAAAAGCCCTTTTCCCGATAGGCATAAACAGTCAGCATTGCTTCCCAGATTCTTTCACAAAAGTCTTAGAGTCACGGAGACTAGAACAAAATGGACAACAAGGACAAGATGGCCAGCATCATCCTCTCTCCTGCTCCCTACTTTATACGAGAGAAATATTTATCATCTAAAATTATTACATGTATTTACTGATTTGATGTTGCAAGGTAATTAGTTATAAAAAGAGGGCAAATATCAAGATGGATATTTCTAAATTTCTAATAGTAAGTGAGAAAAATCTACCAAACACCAGTAGCTGTCTCTGGTATCTGTGGGAGTTTGGTTATTATCCTTTGTTTGCACTGTTTTGTTTATTCCTTTTGCTTATGTGGCATGACAGACTTCTACGAGCCCTACCAGTGCAATTTACATAACTCTATTCCAGGACACAATGATTACAAAGCATTATACACTGTTTTAATTCTGAATTTCTTATCATTAACTGTTTCTGAAAAGATTTTAGGACAGTTTTCCTTATAAATATTAATTTTCTTCAAGAGAATTAAATCTATAATCACATAAGGCGTGCTTATAAATTATAAACCTGAGTTTTCAAGTCACACAATCAATTTCATTAACAATGTTATATTTTGTAACCAACAGGTATTTTATGCCAGGTTTATATTAGTTGTCATTCATATAGAGTACAATGTAATAGTATGGTTTAAGAACACATTAGATAAAAATTTAAAATGCTTTGGCCATTAATAACACAAAAGATCTACAGTTTTAAATGTACTAGACTAAATATAGCAATGGTAGCTTATAAAAGTGAGAGTCTAATTCTGTTCATAAAAACTGAGGAAAAGCAGGCACATAGCAAGACTTCTCCAAATTGTACCACTGGGAAATAGGATAACTAAATCTGAGAGAATATCCAAATTATGAAATATGTTAGATTGAGAATGTAGTCTTGCTATAGACAGAAGAACAACAATAACAACAGCAGAACTAATTGCTTACAAGCTATTTCCAGGTACTGGTTGACCTCTGTTAATCAGTACATGTTATTGAAAAATGAATAGCTCTGGCTTCCTTGGTTAGAGAGGAAAGAGCTAAATTATATAAACTTGCAAATCTTCCCAGGACCTGACCTGTGAGTCTGTTGTCTGTAAGTAGCAGCACCTAATTATATAAAACTAATTAATATGATAACCTGTTAAGCCTGTATCTTTCCAAAAAGTTAAACATATTTTTCTATAGTACACTTTATACTTTACTTTTTGAAAGATAACCTAAAACTGAAATAAATACATTTCATGTTACTGGAATCTGAATTAATAACATTCTTCTCTGGTAAGTATCCATTTGAATACTCAAGAGTGAAAATGTGTTGGAGTCATAGACGTGCCCTGAGTTGAGTGCCTACTCCAGAACCTCCTTAATGTCCAGTAAGGAATCAAAAACTCTCCTCTCTGAGGGTCTTTCCTTGTCTGACTTCTGCCGTTAAATGTACGCTTTTAATTTTCTCACAAGCTCTATTCACCATAGCACTTTAATCCAAAGGAATTTAAAGATTAGAATTGAGTTTCTACTGCTTTAAACACAAAAGAGAGCAAACTCATCTCTAAGATGCTTCTCTTTTGCTTTCTTCCACTGAAGTGACTGAAAGTATCTCTGATGACTATTTTTATGTCTTATCTGTTTTCATATTGGTCTTTTAATTTTACACCTCAAAAATAGGACAGAAAAGGATTCTGTAATGTTCTCACTTTCAATTGTTTTGCTGAAAACCTGGAGGTAGTTTGTAGCAAGAACAAGATGAGAAGCCGAGGACCTTTCAGCAAGTAGGCTGGTGTTATGGTTTGTGTCTAGATGTCCCCCCAAAGCCTCATGTGGTAAGAGATAGCTGGATCTAGAGTGTGTGATTACTAAATTGATCCATTGATCGGTTTGGCATGGTTCTGCTGGGATCAAGGATGTGAGACTGAGATTGGGGGTGGGAGTGCGGGCCGCCCTGGAGTCAGGTAGCCTAGATAAAAGATACAGGAAGAGGCTAATTAGCTGCTTGTTTGCATTGCTTATTTGCATACATTCCTTGCATTTCCTCACTTTGCTTTGCTGCCGGTTGTTCGGCTGCCGGGCCCGCCCTGCCTCTGCCATGCCGCCCTGCCTCGGACCCAGCGGACTATGGACTGAAACCTCTGCAGACTATGAGCTAATAAACCTTTCTTCCCCTAACTTTGGGTGTTGGGTATTCTGTCCCAACAACGAGAGAAAAGTAACTAAAACAGCTGGTGAAGTTGAACTCTCCTAAACATTCATTTCCTGGGAAAGAATTTGTCATATTTGTCATAATACTGAGTTTCCTCAACTTTAGTGGGAGCTTGTCTTATTCTGTTCTGGCTGCTGTCGTGAAATACCATAAACTGGGCACTCAAACAACACATTAATTTCTCACAGTTTTGGCAGATTGGAGTTCCAAGATTAAGATGCTGGCTAATCTGGTTCCAAGTGAAAGCTTTCTTCACAGAATATCACAGAATTGGGAGAGGGAGAGCAAGTGCCTCAATTTCTTCTTATGAAAGCACTAACCCCCACATAAGACCCCTACCTTCATGAGCACATGTCAATCTCCTTACCTCCATAGGTTCTGCCTCCCAATTATAGTACATTGGGAGTTATGGCTTCAACATATGAATTACATTTATGTCTACAGAGAGCTAGAATTTTGGGGGTGCCTAACACCAAGGAATATTGACAAACGAAAGTCAGAGGGCAAATTAATTATATTAAATTCATATATGAAATGTCAAAATGAAAACCATTAGTTCGTATAACTAATAAATACTAAATAAAAGATAACAAATGGCATACATGTTGGGAATATTAAAAAGTAGTCTCTTGATGGATTTCCAAGTTCAGGTGACTTCTCTAAAGCTTAACCTTTTTCTGCATGTTACAAAACAAGCAAGAAGTAGAAATAAATCCTCATACTTTAAACATGAAGCCTGGAAAAGTTATACACTTTATGCATACCCTGAAAGTTGGGTGATTGTTTTCTTTCTGAGGCCAGTGAAATGGTAAAGTAGAGAAACGGTAAGTAGAGAAAATAAATTCATCTTTGGTAAAAGTAGAACATATCCCCATTGTCTATTAATTATTTTCTATCCATGTTTCACCTGACTGCCAGATTTGGAGAGACTGAAGCCAATTTAAAAAGGCTCCATTTTGATCACTGGTCTGAAGACCAGCTGGTCAGCCTACTCACAGTAATAAAAAAATACAAAATATAAACCCCGAGATGCAAAATACCATTTTCAGTGATTTTCTGACATTTTTCCTGGCACTCATCACTCCACAGCATTCTTGCGTTTTCTGTTAACATAACATTGAGAATCTCGACACCACCTGACCAATATTAAAACCTACTTTTGAATGTTTGAAAATGATTTCTGCTCCATGATCTTCCTCTGATCAGTACTTTCTTTCACTAATATTGCTCTTCTCTACTGTGCTTCCCAGTTTTATTGTAACTTTGACCCAAAGCCTTGTCAAAGTTTAGATTTCCCTGGGTCAGTAAAGTGAGTGAGCACACCACACTGAAACACAGAGAAGGAAAAATAACAACATGGCTTTGAGGACAAACAAATATCCTATTGAAATTCAGCTCCAGTTTCTGAAAATGCTCACAGGATGTTTGGAAATTGTATTTCTAAATGTTATGGGCTTCGAGTCTTTCAACCATGTAATGAATATATATTTTTTCTCCATTTATTTATTATTGGTAGAAATTGAGTGATGGGCTTTTCCATTAATGCTTCTGTCCATGTTTATTTTTTTTCTCATTGCCCCAGTCAGCACTGTTATCTGACAATGCAAAACAAGTTACGTTTGGGTTGATGTACAGAGGCAATCCTTCTTCCAAAGAATTTTCATCTGTCACCATCATCTCCAGTATGATGCAGAACAGAGGGTGACAGGATGATTGGTTTTATCTGTATTGCAGTATATTTTTCTTTGAACGGCAGTCCCAAAGAACACAATTTTCAAGATAAAATAACAAAACTGATTATTTCAAATGGCAGGGTCTGATGGGGGATTATAAATTATTGCCTAAAAGTACCAAATACTTTAGACCAGTAACTAAAAATTGTATTCTGGAGATTGTTTGGCATGACTGCTCCTCTGAATCTCTTTCTTCATTTAAGAAAATGAACTGCTTCTTGAAAGTGGCAGAAGTCCAAAGAAAGAAAGAGAAAAAACAAAACAAACAAACAAACAAAAAAACCCCAGCAAGATCAGAACAAACTCAGGTAAAACTGACTCTCTCTCTTCACATTAGTAGTATTTGCCAATAGTACTTTGCAAAGAGCTTTGAGCCTTTATTTTCAAATGAAAAAACAGATATTCTAAAGCCAATTTAGCTTCAGTTTTTCAACTGATAGAAATTGAAACACAATTGCATAAACCTAATAAACTTAGCATTTATTTATCAACAACTCCTAACTGCAGGCTCTGTACAATATTATGTACTTGATTTTACAAGGAGGAGCTACATGAGACTTGTTTACAAAATTGAGGTTGTGATCGTTAAATATGATGAACTCACCGGACAGAATACCTGCTTCCTGGGCTTGGGGTTAAACTGAACAGTGACAACAGGATTATGCTTGCCAAAAGGTGATTATAATGACATAAATATTTTGGTCAAAATTCTTTGGCAGACACAGCAGAACAATAATAATTTCTTGGAAATGAAATGAAAATAATGCTGTGCTGAATCATCTTTATGTTACAAGGTAGCAGTGAGTTATCTGACAATTTTCCTGACTGGTTTCTAGGTGAAGGAGGGAGTCTCCATGGCTGAGGGCAGCTCTGTCTCCATCACCCATGAAATAGGACCTAATGACCTGGAAGACATGTGAACTTATTCCCTGTTGATCTGTGTGTGTCAAGGAAAAAACATCCAGGGACATTGGTACGGCCGATTACGACTAAATTAACTTACTTCAGGTAAAATATTTTGGTACTATGAATGAGCATCTAATTCTAGACCCCATCAATTTCCTAGCTCTCCTACTCCTGCCAGAATAAAACATTTTAGGACTATAAGCAATAGTAACATTTGTCAAAATTTGTTCTGCAAAAATAGAAGGCCATCCAGTTTCCTAGCCACCTCTGAGCTACAGATACATACAATCCAGATGGTCCTGGAAAAGAAAATGTTTGGATCAAAGATATGTATATTAATGAATTGAATTATTGTGAATTCAAAGTATTCTATTCTGCTCTGTTGGTAAAAGGCAATCTTACATTGCTTTTGAGAATAGTTATAATTCTTGAAGCCGTCAATAGCAAAGTAGCTGCTGTGAAAATTAATTATGAATGAGCGATGTGTAGTGTGTGGTCTTTGTGTTGGGTAACATATCCTTAAGCTAGAAAAAGATAAATAAATGAGAAGTTTCCAGAACACTCCTAAAATTGATTGACAGTCATAGATACGTTTGCTTTTGGGGCCTTAGATAAGAGGACATTTTCTCTTCTGATTAACATCATTAAGTATACTTGTCTCATCATTTTTTATTATAACTGGAGGCAAGGGAAAAAGAAAAGAAGAAATATGTGAGATAAATAGATGGGGTAGGAGGATAAGCCAGAGAGTGGAGTACCTCTGAAAGATTTTTTTCTCAACTCAAAGAAATGAAATGCTACAGTAAGATCCTGGGTGTCCTGTCCCTGATTTTAACGCTGTCTCAAAAATAGAGGTGCAGGTCAAGAACAATGTTAGAAGGGCATCCTGCAACTATTTTGATCATTTCAATGAATCATTGAAACTTCTCATGAAAAGTAACAATGAGTTAAAGGTGTGCTGATCTTATTAAAGCTACACCGATGAAATTAATTTTTAATTCTTTATTCAAAAAATGAGCTGAGGCTGTAGCTCAGTGGTAAGCACTTACCTAGCCTGAGTGAGGCTGTGGGCTCAATGCTTAGAACTGGGAAAAAAAAAAAAAAGTAAATATCTGTAAGTGTGAAAAGGAAAACAGAGTTGGTGCTATAGAAATCAATGTTTGCCACTACAATTAAATAACTTTAGAAAGGATTTGATTCTATCAAAAATAAAACAAGCTATGTTTCTGTAAAAATAAGTCACATGAGAAAATAGTTAAATGTAGATAAATCTGCACACTGAGGAACTTTAATCTTGTTCTTCCAAAAATAGCTTTTTTTCTTAAATTCTTTGAGGAAAGTTGTAAGTTTATTTACTGTTGTCCATCATGAGATAAGTGACAGGAAGGGACACACCTAGTGACACATTGTCTTACTCTCTTTAATGCTAAGTGTTAATCTACTTCTCTATTTGTCACTTATGTGAAAGTTCAGTTTATATTTACAAAATTCAACAGTTTTATTTGGCAAGAATATAGTAAAGTGACAAGGATGTCAGTTTCTCACACACAGTGAGAGAATCACAGGCGATCTGATGAACCTGCTCTAGTCAGGCGCCCATTCCAGCCACAACTGGATGCCAAATCAACTGGGTGCAGGCCAGCCTAATCCCGGCCTGGCACTAGAGAGCGCTCAGCATATGATCAAACAGGGCAAATTTTCTAATAATGTTCAGTTCCTCATCTGAGTGAAAAACGTCAGGAAACACTTGGGCACCTTTTAAATGTCAAGTGATACACGGCCACTACCAATGGAGATGAGCTAGGGAGAGCCCCTGCTCTCCCTCATAGCCTGACAATTTTGGCCTGAAGTTTCCGATACGTACTTATTCAGAAATTCAAACTGAGTCTATGTTCCAATTCTATCGTGCATTTCTCCCCTGCAACTTTCAATATTTAGGGAAAGGGTTCGTGATCTTACATTTGACAAATTTTATCATGTTTCTCTCCAATCAGTAGCTAATATATCATCTGAAAATTCCCAGAGGCGCATCAGAAATAGATCCACTACCACAAGTGAAACAGACATCTAAAAGAATTCCAGGGCAGTTGACCATGCTCAGTTCTAGAGTAATGTGGTAAGCACCTGATAATAAAGGAAGAGAGAATAAGGCTGGCTTTAAATGTTAAAGTGATATGTGACAAGAACAGAGAGAATTTGGGGACCTTCAGTCCCAGAGACTTTAATTATGTAAATTTTGTGCCAGATCTTGATGGGAAGAAAATGTGGCAAACTGCTGAATCACACTTTTGATTTTTAATGCTAGCTGTTGTGAAGACTTCTAATTATCCTTGAATATACATTATCCACTTCTTTTATCTTAACAGAAATCCTACTTTTTAGATAAACACAGACCTGCCCAGAATAAACACTCTATTTCCTTGAAGTCAGCACAATGAAGAGACCTCTGCACTTCTGTCGTCATTTTAGCTCTATTTACAAGATCCAAGATGGAAATAACCAAATTGTTCATCAACAGATGAATGGATAGAAAAATGTGCTGCATAGAGATGATGGAATATTATTCAGCCATAAAAAAGAATTAAATTCTATTACTTGCAACAACTTAGAAAGAATTGGAGGTCATTATGTTAAGTGAAGTAAGCTGGGAATGGAAAAACAAGTATTCATGATATCATTTATGTGTAGACTATAAAAATGTTGTTCTCATGGAACTTGTGAGTGGAATGGTGGTTACAGATCACAGGGTGAGGAACAGGAGCGGGAGATGAAGAAAGACTGGTCAATAGTGCTAAGTTGTAGTTAGAATTAAGAACTCTGGTGCCCTAGTGAAAAGAGAGTGACTATGGGCTGTATATTCCAGAAGAACTAGAAGAAAATATTTTAAAAGTTTCCACTCTAAATTAATGATAAATATTTGAGGAGACAAATATGTTCAACATGATTTAAATGTTATACAATGTATGCAATTTAAAAAAACGTGACGTGATATCCTGTTAATATGTTCATATTTTTTATGTATCAGTTTAGAAATAAAATTTAAAATGACATTATTTCCTCTTTCTCATAAATCTGGTGTGAGAACTATCTTTCCCTTTTTAAACTTTTTACTGATTAACGTACAGTTCTTAAATATGCCCAGCTGACTTCTGGCAAAGGAGAAAAACTAATTCAATGAAAAAAGTGTCATTTTAATAACCATTACTGGATTAAGTGCCTCAATTTTTAAAAAGTGGGCATCGACCAAACTTTACACAAAAGTGACTCAAATCATTCGCAGATACAAATGTAAAATAGAAAACTATAAACCTTTTAAAAAATAGGAAAAACCTTCACAACCTAGGGTTATTCACAAATTGCTAGACATGACACCAAAATCAAGATCCATAAATGAAACCTTGAATTATTGACCTATATGAGAATTAATTCTTTTTATTTTATGTAAGACTGTTAGGAAAAGGAGAAGAAAAACTATTGACTTAGCTAAAACATTTGCAAATCACATTTCAAACATAGTAATCATTTATAGACTATGTAAAGAACTCTTAAATTTACTGTAAGAAAGCAAACAACCCAAGTAGAGTAAGAGAAAAATACTTCAGCATATCATCAAAGAATATCCAAGCAAGAAATAATCATAAGAAAGGGCATTCAGTAACATTGGCCATTAGGAAATGAAAATTATACCTATCAACATAGTTAAGAGCAAATATATTGATAATACCAAATGCTGATGAGATTGTGAAGAAAGAATCTCTCACGTTGCTGGTGAAAGTATAAATGATACAGACACTCAGGTCATTTAGTCTGGCAGTTTCTTACAAAATTAAACATATTATTCTAGGACCTGATGGTTTCAATATTGGGTATTAATCAAACAGAAATTAAAATTTATGCTTATACAGAAATCAGTACAGCAGTATTCTTAGTAGCTTTATTTGTAACAGCCAAAAGTTGGAAATGACTGAAATATCCTTTTAAGTGAGTGGCTAAATAAGCTGTGGTGTAGCCCACAATGGAATACTATTGAGTAATAAAAAGAAATAAGATCCTTATACATGTGATGACTGTTCATCAGGAAGGGCATTATGCTTCAGAAAATATCCAATCTGAAAGATTATATACGGCACGATCCCATTAATATAACTTTCTTAAAATGACAAAACTACAGAGATAAAGACTATATTAGTGGTCACTGCGGGTCATATAAGAGGAAGTAGGGTGTAAATATACAGGAGTAACATGAAGAATAACATTTATAGTGAAGGAACAATATAATAATGGTTCTATGTGATAATTGTCATAAAATTAATCACAAATACAAAGATGAGAGAATTCAAAATGATGAAGTCAGAGTATTATCTTTAGTTTATATAATAGTACTATTGTAATTAATTTCCGGGATTTGATAGTGCTCTCCATGTAGTTAAATGTCACCATTGTGGGGATCTGAGTGATTGGTACACAAAACTTCTCTGTATTGTTTTAGCTAGTCCTTCTTAGTCTGAGTCTACAATTATTTGAAAGTCAGAGGTTTAGATAAAACCAGGGGTGACAATGGATGCCTGTAATCCAGGCACTTCAGAGACCGAGTCAAGAGGATTATTAGCTCGACACCAGCCTGGGTTACACAGTGAGTTCAAAGCCAGTCTGAGGTAGAGTGAGACCCTGCCCCCCAAAAAGTGTTTAAAGCATTCCTCATCATGGAGTTACTCAAGAGGGTCATAAATAGTTCAATTCACAACTAAATACTTGTAAAACTGATGTCTTCAATCATAAACAGATGATACTGTTAATAAAATAGAAATTTATTTAGAAGACAAAACAAAAACAAAATGCAAACTCCAGATGTAATGGCCAGAGTTAGAGATGCTTACTTGGACTATTGGACTATCCTGTAAACTTAATTTTAATGATCTACATATAGTGCAATAAATATTGTAAGTGCTAATATAATATATAAGAACAAATGCAAGTATAGTTATATTTGATATGTATTAAGTAAATTAGAATTTATTAGCACAATGAAATAACCGAAAGTAGGATTCAGTTTTACAGTCTTATTTATTTGCTTCTTGGGTCACTAGCTAATGAGCTTTGCATCCGTCATAGTGTCAGCAGTCTTCATTTTATCTGAATACATGAAAATAACATCCATGTAAGAGCTCATAGATTCTTACAAAAAACAATAAATGCTGGCCAGGATGTAGGGAGAAAAGGAACGCTTCTACACTGCGGGTAGGAGTGTAAATTGGTATAGCTACTATGGAAATCAGCATGTAGCTTCCTCAAAAAACTAAAGATAGAGGTACATACGGCCCAGCTCTACCACTCCGTGGTATACACCTGCAGGAATTAAAGTCAGTGTACTGTAGGGGTACCTGTATACCCATGTTTATTTAGCATAATTCACAACAGCCAAGATATGGAACCAGCCCAGCTTCCTGTCAGTGCATGAGTGGATAAACAAAATGTGAGAGATATATCTCTATCTATCTATATCTATGTCTTATTCAACCATAAAGAAGAAGAACATAATTGTGTCATTTGCAAGAAAATGGATGGAACTGGAATCATCACATGAAACAAATTAAGCCAGACTCACAAAGGCGGGTACCATATATTTTCCTTAATATGTGAAATCTAGGGAAAAAAACAAATGATGGCATGAAAATAGAAGTGTGACTATTATTAGACAAGAGAAAGTGAATAAGGGAAAAGGGGATTTAAGAGGGTACCAGAGAGGACTCTAGGGGGATAGATATGATCAAAATATATTGTATGCATATATAAAAACATATTGAAATATTGTATAAAATTAAAATGCACTAATAAAATATATTTACAAAAAGAACTCATAGATTCTGATGATAATCCATTCCCCTTTAATCTAAGTCATTATCTGGCTATCAAGTAAGGCACTGTTTTGAGAACTGAGTGGCTCATACTCAATACAGCACCCAGATCCCAGACCATCTTCTTGCATACATTTACCTTCACATCTTGTATTGGTTACTTTCCTAGAGTCAATGGTTTTCAAGAGAGCAGATTTAATACAGGACATTTACAGATTATTACATTTACACACAAGCCAAATGCAGATGTCTGTCTATGTACTGGAGACCTGAAAGATCCGATCAGGGACTGGGAGCCCACAACAATGTTCCATGTATGTCCGTGTGTGCACTAAAAGGCTGAAGAAATCCATACTGGAGCCAGGGTAGGATGCTCACAGCAGAGATGACGATCAGAGCTCCTCTGAACTGAATAGCAGGCATCCCTGATGACAGTAAGTCCGGAGCTCCTGGGAAGCAGCTGGCTCCTGTCTTCTGCTTTTGTTCTCCTTTAAACTGTGTCAGCAGCAATCCTCAGATGGATCTTCTATGCCCAGCACCATAGCAACTCAGTTCAGCTGGGCGTTCCTGCTCACGTTGACCGCAGGAAATCCACCACACATCTGATTAACATGTTAATCACTTTTTAATTGGCAATATTTCATTTTTTCCATTAGAATGTAATTAGGAAGACTAACCTCATTGAAAAGACCACCGTATCACTATGCGGGGATTAAGGATAAAATTTCCAGTGTTCATCTTTCCGTGTAAAGTGGCAGATATCTGTGGGTGCCGCTGGTCTCTGGAAAACTGCCCCTTAGCATCCTAATCTCACTGAAATGCTCACAGTCAATGTCCCTGGATTGTGATTTTGATCATTTCACACATAGCATATTTACATGTTGATACATATCCTATTTCCAATTAGAATTACATGTGAGTCCCAAGTTAAAGTCTTTGCATTATTTTTGTAAGTCTCTTTGCAGTGTCCAAATACATAACATAATCCAGAATACAGAACACTGTATTTCACCATAGCTTGAGCTTAATTTTGGATGTATTTTTGATCTAACACAGAATTCATATTAGAATGTCTAAAGATCATAGAAGATGTAAAGAAATTTCAGTTACTGTAATGGGTTAATTCATGCCTTTCAAAACAGGGCAGTTTGATTATCCTAAGTACTGGAATATTCCCTTGCCATAAAAGAACTTAGATTCTTAACTAGTGATGCCTATCTTTTAAATTGTTCTAATTGTGAACAAATACCACAAAACCATAATAATTTCTAGAGAGATCAAATATAAATGATTTCGTATGACTCACTAGCTAGATAGCACCTCTAATGATGAAATGTCAGTATTTTGCCTCATGAATACATAACAATTCCAAAACATAAGGTTAGTAATAATGCCTTAGTAAATGATGAACCCTATCTGGTAGATACAATCTTGTTCTTTTCATATTTATTTTTTGAGTGCAGAAAATAAGCCCAATAGTACCATAATTTGCATTCATAAATAAATATATGCATGAAGAAAACAAATGGTGGAGGCAGAAGCTTGCTTCCTATCAACAAGCAAACTGAAATCCTGGCTTGTCTTATACAAAATAATAAACTGTTTATCATGGTAAAAGCCTTGGAAATCGTTGGCTATTTATCAGGACAATTTGGATTTGAGGAGATGAAAGGGCTATTTATAAAGACAAATCTTGTCCATCTTCACTTTCCCAAGTGCCGGCGGACAAAAGTTCAAGCTGGGCAATGTTTAAAAACAAACCGGTTTAAGGGAGAAAATCAATTACAACAAAAAATTAGATATTTACAAAGCACTCATTTGTATGAAGTATTTAAAAGTATTTAAATAATTACTTTTAACTCTTTATTGTTAGGCCAGGCGTGGTGGCGCACACCTGTCACTCCAGTGCTTGGGAGGCTGGGGTAGGAGGGTCATTGGGAGTTGGAGGCCAGCCTGGACTACACAGTGAGAAGCTGTCTCAAGAAAGAAGAAAACTCTTCACTGTTAAAATATATTGCTCATTGTAGAATTTCCCTCTTGTTATTAATATGTCTTCATTTTTCTAATCCGATTCATGAGAAATTTCTAATGATCGTGCTACAGAAGGCAGTGTTGAATATTTTTCTATTCTCTTTACCTCTGATCCACTCAGCTCTCTCAGAAATCATGGACATTTTATTCACGGATTTTGAGAGCTTGGCCATCACGTTTTGCGCTAATTATAAAAGAACTTCCAGTTAAATGTTATTTCTGAATTTAGGATTAGAGCTCAATTAAATCCTGTCTCTTACCCAATGGATAACCCATACTTCATTTTCATGTAAATTAGAAAATTTAATGTTCTGTGGAATGGGTGCTATTTTGGGGGAAAAGAAAATATTTGGCTCTTTTCCAAAAGTATTCAAGTTTTCAGAAAGAATTGCATTTCTCTGTCTTATGTAGGAAGTTACAAATGATTTCATTTTCTAAGAAGGAAAGAGATATTAAATGAACAGTTTCAATGTTTCATATGTGTTGGGCTTTGTTTTTTAAATTTTTTCAAAGAATTAAAGTCCTCCACACAATTCTCATATGGTGTTTTAAAAGGTTAAGGTTAGATTCTGTTATACAAGAGATAATTTTGCTAATCACTCCATGTATTCTGGCCAGATTCAACTAAAACTAATTCAGGTAAACTCTGTTTTTCAGATTTCAAACATGTAGAGCTAAGAAAGGACACTGTCAAAATATCCACAGGTTCATACTATTAGAGTCCATGTGAACAGTGTTTTAGAAATTCTCTGCTGATTTGACTTGTACAGCTTGTTTAAGGAATAAGTAGGTACTAAATATCTGAAGACCCAAGTAGTTATTAAAACATAAATGGTTGTAAAGGAAAGACAGAAGCTTTAGAATTGTTCATTGTTTTTCCATATTCCCTAGAATATGACATTTTGACTGATTTTGTGAGCAGATTGCAACTGACCTTTGGAGAAGAATGAAATATCATTCATGGATTTTTTTTTTAAAGAAAAATGTTTACATAAGGGCCAATATCCTAGCCTAGAAAGAAACATCTAGAGTTGAGAAGCTAAATATCGGTGCACAATAATGAGAAAATTTTCTTTTAAGCCTTTAGATAAAGCTGCATCTTTGAGATGGCTTACTTTCAGAAGAATAAAAAGACAATGGAAGAACATAAAACAATAGAAGACAGCTTTTGTTTCTTTGCAAGAAACTTCAGAAAGGATGAGGGTATGAATGTCATAAGGGAAATTCTGAGAGAGGGAGTAATGGCTACGTGGTTAGTGAGCAGGCTTTCTGAAATGATAGTAGGCAAGGGCTAGAGCCTCTACTGCCCAGTAGGGGGAGCAGTGGCAGTTAATGACTAAGAGGACCCATTTTTCCCCTTAATCTAATTTTATATGTTTTTACCTTTTTGTTATCTCCAAAATTTATTTTTTCTTTCTTTCTTTTCTTTCTTTTCTTTTTCTTTCTTTTCTTTCTTTTCTTTCTTTTCTTTCTTTTCTTTCTTTTCTTCCTTTCTTTCTTTCTTTCTTTCTTTCTTTCTTCCTTCCTTCCTTCCTTCCTTCCTTCCTTTCCTTCCTTCTTTTCTTTTCTTTTCTTTTCTTTTCTTTTCTTTTCTTTTCTTTTCTTTCTCTCTTTCTCTCTTTCTCACAATGTAGCCCAGGCTGGCCTTGAACTTACTGTGATCCTTGTGTCTCAGTCTTTCAAGTGCTAGGATTACAGGCATGTGCCACCATGCCCGGATTCATCTTTTCATCCTTTTATTTTATTTTTTTTTCCTGAGAATAATAGCCAAGTCTGAGAGTAATAGCCAAGATATTTCTTTGGACAACTAACAGAAGGGTTTATGTTGCCCACTACGATAAAACAATGTGAGACACAGGCAGTATCTTGAACTAGGCTCGACAAGAGACCCAAAGACTGTCAGAGAAAAGAGGAAAAATTGGCTATCAGGCTGCACACACTACGCAGTACATGCATTTATTGAGGTTTCTCAAAAATAGAAAGGGGCAAGAACTTGACGTCCTCTGACCAAATATAGCAGAGATAATTTGGATATGAAAGGATTATTGTTAAATGCTGGACAAGTTGAAGATGAGTTACACAGTAATGTCTGGTTCTGGACAAGGTCATCACTTACATAAAAATCTGGTGTATAGTTAGTTGACATTTAATAAACATACCTTTGTTTATTATGTTACATTGTTTGCGAAATGAATAGTCATACTGAATTTTGGCATAGCAGTTTATGCCAAAAATAATTATCGGTGAGACAGACTACCTGGGCACAATAAGTAAGCATCCTATGATTAATTGATTGAAAGATTCTGCTTGAAACAGATGAGACTAAAGTACACCCTACAGGGCATAAGGATTTAGGACATCACGGCAGTGCTAATGAAAACAAAGCTCAGTGATTAATCAGCCAGATGAATTAGATTAATGCAGCCAGCCAACCTGAATAATATGGGGGAAATATTTTCATTTTCCTTAGCAGCTAGCATTTTTATCTGTAACAGTTCTTAATCACTGGAGTAATTGAATTAGCTGTTTTACTCTGCTTTTATGAAAGAATTTTCTTGACTTTGTCCCCATAAAAATTTAAGGATTTCATTTCTGAAGTTTTGCTGCCATATGCCCTGTTTTTGTTCATGATAATCCAAAATAAAAAGAAGTTTCTATGACTGTGATTGTTGTTCCTATAAAACATGTATCATTTCAATTATCTGATGTTTTGTCCTTCCTCAGCTTTTCAGTATAAATAAGTTTGGTGATAACCACACATAGATGGTGACCTTGATTTTCCTTTCTGAATCCAACTTTATCTCCTCCACAAAATTTTCATTTACTTTGTCTATACATTTATCTTAATTAGGCTGCAGTTCCTTCAATTAAGTATATCTCTATCAATGTTTGCTGTGACCAGGAGAAGCAGTGGTAGCAGTGCTATTTTAAGCAAATATGAGTCAGATAACTGCAGCCCCAGGAAATCTCTTTCTTCTTAAAAACCCAAGGACCAAGAGAGGACAGATGAAGTTATTCTAATGAGTCTGATACTTTCACAGTAGAAGCAAGGTTTAGAGTTGTTTCTCAAGATCATTTGAGTGGCCATTAAGTTTGTGTGTGTGTATGTGAAGATGCTTAAGTGAAATACTTATGTAGCAGTAAATAAAAATAACAGTTACAGAAAATCCTTTAGATTTTGTGAGACTTATATATTTTGTATATATTAGGAAGCAGACTTACAACAATTGAATCAGGCAGAAATTTAACAAAAAAGAGTTCTTGTTCTAGCAAGAAAATGTATTAGACTAGGGAAAAATAGCCAGAAGCCTAACAGTAGTTAACTTTCCTCTTTCTCTTGGTTTCATGGAAATAGGAAGAGTAATATTAAGAAAAGGTAGAAATCTATTTTTTTCTCTATGATCAGGAAGTGCTTGTGGAGTAAATTTTCCCCCAAATGGAAAGAAAATGTAGTTTATAGAGGAAAATCATCCCTGATGGTAAGACACAAATATATTTAGACATGCACATTTATAACATGTTTTCTTAATCTATATAATTTGTGCTCAGATCCTATTTTGTTTTCTGTGTAATCTATGTGATTTGTTGACCCATCTCTACTTTTGTATTTTATAGAATTCTTATAGAAATGCTGTTTGCTTTAAAAAATATTATAAATTGTGAATTTGCAACTTTCATAAATCTTTTCTTTCTTACAAAATGAAACTATAGTCCAATATATACAGCTAAATCCCATTGTTTGTTAAAAGATATGTACAAATAATAAAATAAAATAAAATATCATATATATGACATATATATATGATATATATATCGGCAGATACATCTTTTTAAAGAGCAAACTAAAGCTGCAGAACTTCCTCTAATGTAAAGCTATCATCAGATTAAAAAGTTTCAGAAAACATTAAAAAAGATTTCACCCAGTCTCTTTATTTTACCAATGTAGGATATGAAGCTCAGAGATCGTAAAGCACTTGCCCTGACCTGTTGGATTAAAGCATTAGCAGCTACTGGGTCTTTGCCTGCCTTGAGGCTTAACTGTATAAGGAGAGGAAGACTGAGATAGTACTGTATCTTAAACTTGAACCTCTGGTTGTCACTTCTAGAGTACTGCATTTTCCTCAGGCTGAATAGGGAGAATGATCAAGAGTCTTCTCTTTCCTCCAGTTGCTTGTTCCCTCTACCTGTCTTTAAATTACCTCCGTCCTGTCTGAGGACCAGGGAAATGACAGGCTGTCTTATCTTTCGTTCTCCCTACCCTTGATCTTCTCTTTCATTTGATCAGCTGAGGCCCTTGTGATTTGATGGTCCCAGTGTACCACTTTATCACTGGAAGCCCCTGTGACCTGAGTCCTCCAGAATTAGCACATGACGTGCTAAACACAATGAAAGGCACTGCAAAACCTTCTCACAAGAACATGGTCTTGTTTGCACTGTCACTGCCCCACTTACAAAACTTGTTTTGAATGCCCAGGGCAAAATGTTACTTCATTTCTCACACTAAATAACCTTTCTTTCTTTCTTTCTTTTTATTTTATTATTATTATTATTATTTTTTTTTTTTAACCAAGAACATGTATTGGTACATTGTAGACATAATGTTCACATTCATCAGGTTATTTTGTACCTGTAAATGATGAATCTTGGTTTTCCCCCCTTTTCCCCACCCCTTCCTTGTGTTCTCCTCTTCCCTATTTACAGCAGGTTTATAATACCCATTTTTAAAATGGGTTTGTAATACCCATTTTTTCCCTTTCCTCTTTCTTTCCTTTCCCCCTTCTTTCTTTTCCCCCTTTCCCCTTTCTAGTTCTCTCTTTTCAATAGTATCTTCATTTTATATAATATCTATTACACGTCTCTGACATTATTTACCCTTATGCTTACTCATATCGGAGAAATAATTCAATGTGTACTCATGAGTGTCTGATTTCACTTAAGAGTATGTTCTCAAAGAACATCCTTTACCCACAAATGTTTCTAGCTTATCCTTTTTTATGGCAGAGTAGTGCTCCATTGTGTAGAAAAACCACATCTTCTTTAGCCATTCATTAGTTGTTGGTCAATACCCCAAAATCAATAGTATTTCTATATACAGATAACAAACTCACTGAGAAAGAAATAATAAAAGATACACCTTTCACAATCGCATCAAAAAAATGAAATACTTAGGAATTTATCTAACAAAGTAAGTAAAAGATCTTTACATCAAAAACTATAATTCTCTAAAAAAGGAAATTGAAAAGGATATCAGAAAATGGAAAGATATACTGTGTTCCTGTGTAGGAAGAACCAACATAGTGAAAATGGCCATATTTCCTAAATTACTATACAGATTTAAAGCAATTCCAATCAAAATACCACTAACATACTTCTCAGAATTAGAAAGGACAATCATGAAATTTATCTGGAACCAGAAGAAACCAAGAATAGCAAAAACAATCCTGGGCAACAGGAGCAAGTTAGGGGACATCACAATCCCCAACCTGAAACTATACTATAAAGCTAGTGTGATAGAAACAGCATGGTACTGGCACAAAGACAGACCCGAGGATCAATGGGACAGATTAGAAGACACAGAAACAACTCCAAACACACTCAAATATCTCATTTTTGACAAAGGAGCCAAACACCCTCATTGAAAGAAAGATAGCCTCTTTAGCTAATGGTGCTGGAAAAATTGGCTGGCCACATGCCAAAAACTGAAACTGGATATGTGTCTCTCACCATGTACTAAACTAAAATTGAAGTGAGTCAAAGATCTAAGCATAAAAAGAGAAACCTTTCTAACGGAGCCCCCGTAAAATGGATGCAGTAGGTGAAGGTCAAACAGAGTGTAGGAAAGAAAGTATATTAATAATATACAAAATAGAATCCAGATTACATTTGTCTCGTAAATCACAAAATAATCCACGGTGAAAACACTAAGGATAGGGTTACATCTAATGCCATGTTGCTCACGGTTTCTAACTTGTGACAAAAATTGCGTAGAATCTCTAAATGCCATCAGTCAGAAGTTACAATACTCCCAGGGAGGATACGTCTGAGCCTGACTTACATTGCTAATGGAGCTATAACCATGAGACAGCTGAAAAACAGATTTTAAAAGATTTAAAATACATGAGTGATCCGGGGAGACTGAGGGGCAGCTTTCTATCTCCTAAGTCACAAACTCTGCAGTCACCTGAAACCTACTAAATGGACCAGCCATCAAGGCAGGTATGAATGACTAGTCTCAGTTCCGTGACTCTGTGAACCTAACATTTTTATGACACTCACAGTGGAGATCAATTGCAAGAGAAAGTTCTCTTAAAATTTAAAAATCAAAGGTTCACAACTAATTAAGGAAGTCATTGTCTTCTCTTCTCTTTCCTGGCCTTTTTAGCCAACTACAAGTCACCAAAGCTAGTTTAAGTCTTTTTATTGTATATATGCTTTAATTTTCCTATGTTGTATACTCTTCACTGTAAGATGCAAAATGTATTTACCTGATATGTGGACTAACACCACTGCCTATATCGAAATACAAATGAACCTTCAGAAGAGTAAGGATTCTCACACCAGAGAAACTATAAAACTGAAGTGTAAATAAAGACTAAAATGTATTATACTGGGAAAGGGAAGAAAATGTCCAAACGAGAAAGGGAACAAGGGAGGAGGAAAGGAACAGAGGATAAGAGAAATAAAAAATGGAAGGAAAAAATGGAAACAAAGCTTTTGTAAATAAGGAGGGAGGAAGGGGTGAAGGGAGGGGAATGGGAAAAATAAAAAACAACAAGATATATCATGTACAGGTACAAATTCCCTATGATGAATGTTATCAAAATGTACATCTAAAATGTACCATTAAAATAAAGTTTAAAAAAATAAAATAAAATAAAATAAAGCTTAAAAAAAAAAGAAGAGTAAAGGGTTATGGTGTGAGAGTCATTCAGCCTGTAGGAGTTTATCCTTCTTTACTGTTTAGATCCCTTCTCCTCAGGATATCATCTTCCACAATTGTCTTTTGAGTGGCTTCTCTAGTGATTTTAACAACCTTGCCTTCTCTATTTTTTTAAAAACTTTTATGACAAGATGCTTTCCGATATTTGCATTTATTTCATGTAATTTTCATTTTTGTCCTTGTTGCAGTATTTCTAGGAGGAGGGAAATTAAAACTTTGGATATGATCAAGGCTACTAATGAAGGCATATAATTCAATTGAGAGCTTTTCCCACTTTGTTCTGATTCTAGGCTTTGGTTTGGGAAACAACAGAAAGCTAATATTTACCAGTGTGTTGTATCTGTTTTTATTTATTTTTAATAGCCTAGAAAGAGTGGCTATGATCCTAATGCCACCTGGGCGAGAAAACTCATATTCATGTATAAATTTTAGCTATAAAATGACATTGACAGCTGATAACAAAAAGTAATGATTTACCTCTGAATCTTCTCTTGATAAAAATGAAAATAGAGCTTTTTCAGTTTTTAAAATTAGATAATTATGGATCATCAATCACTAGTTTAATGATGTTCGTGAATTCATGTGTTTATTCATGAGGATTTTAACTGTAATCTGCTAAGCTTTGAATCAGGGACATTTTGTTCCATGGTTCATTTGATGTGCCTAAATTTTACAAAAGTGATGACTTAGTTTTTTTTTTTTTTTTTAACCTACCCGACCAAAAGGTAAAGGCTATAGTTTAGATTTAAAGTGTCTCCCCAAATCCTTCTGCATTCGAAAGGAGATTAGGAGGCGCTGTACTCAGAGTGGCTTAGTCCACGGTCGCGTTCATGGCTGACTTGCTATCCTGAGAGAGGGCCTGGTTAAGGGCAGGCCCCTGCGGTTCCAGCCTGGAAGACCCTTCCCGCTCCCTCTTTCTCTCTTGGTTACCTGGCTGCCAGGATGTGAGCAGCTTTCCTCCAGCAGACCCTTCCACTGTGCCATTTCTGCATTTGAGCCTTCCTATTATGGACTGAAATCTCTAAAAACATGAGCCAAAATGAACCTTTCTTCCCTTAAGCTGTGCGTTTAGATATTGTGTCTGAGAGACGAGAAAGTGACTGAGACAGTAACATAGTAAGGATGGTCTGTTTTCTCAATATATATTATACATTTTGGTCCTTATTTACACTTTTGGTTTCTCACACCAGAGAAACAGTGTGGTATTTAAACATGTATGCCCGATTTTGAAGAAACTGTTCAAAAGGGAAGTGGAACAAAGGAGGGAAGAGGGGGAGGAGAAGGGAGGGACAAAAAAAAAGAATAGAAGGAAAAAATGGAAACAAAGCTTTTTTAAATAAGGAGGGGATGAGAGATTGAAGGGAGGGGAGGGAAAGGAAAAAACAAGAAGAAGCAAGATATATCATGTACAGGTACAAATTCCCTGTGATGAATGTGATCATTATGTATACTGAAAATGTACCACTAAAATTTAAAAAAAAAATTAAAAAGGATAATCTGAAACTTATCTTGAAAATAGGAAGTACACATTCATGAAAGAATCAAGCGGATATCTCACTGTGATGAAAATTTCAAATGACAGGACCAGCTTATCTTAAATCTTTGCCAAAAAGAGATTTTTCTCAGGTAGTATTATAACAGCATCCCTTCTTTTTCTGAGGTTTAAAATCTGAGTCTGAATACTAACTGACTCACCAAGTAGTCATTGAATACTTACTATGTGCCAATGTCTGTCTTGACCAGCCAGAAAAACAGTGAAAGAAAACAGTGGACCAGCCTAGAAATAAGAGTTTGGGTCCAGAAACTGCATCAGGACCATGTCACCCAGTCCAGCAAAGGACAGGACACAAAAACGGCTCTTTGCTCTTTTACCTCCGAGCCTGGCTGTAGAATTACTTCTCCCCAAAGTACTGCATTGTTTTTAACTTTTAAAATATAAATCAATCACAGAACAGAAAAATATGCAAAACCAACATATACCTTCATGAATTATAAGACCGTTTGTGTCTAGAAACAGATCTACTCCCAGGACCATCGTATGTTCCATGCTGTCAGAACCATACACCTTCTTATTAAAGTAACCAGTTTCTTTACTTTTAGAGTTGCCACCTTTTTGCATTTCTTTATAATTTTATCACTGAAATATTTCAGTAACTAGTACAGAACCTTGAAAATAGTCTCAATAACTCACACTCAACTGTGCACACCTAGTCACTATATTCAATTCTGCCCACTTTCAGTATTTAAAAAATGTTTTGGTAAGATACCAAGCAGAGGAATAGCTGGGTCAAATGGAACCTCTAGTTGTAGTTTTCTGAGGAATCTCCACAATGATTTCCACAGTGGTTGGACCAGTCTACATTCCCACCAACAGTGGAGGAGGGTTCCTTTTTCCCCCGCAGCCCCGCCAGCACTTGTTATTGGTTGATTTCTTGATAATAGCTATTCTTTCTGGAGTGAGATGGTATCTTAGTGTTGTTTTGATCTGCATCTCTCGAATGACCAATGATGTTGAACATTTTTT
>PVJO010024200.1:0-24760 GCA_004026905.1 Hystrix cristata | reverse complement strand
ATATATAGTTAGGGCAAGCAGGGCAGGGCTAGATACGTCATAGGGTGGCTAGGTGCTGATTGATTCTAAGCTGGTGGCGGGGTTTGAATATCGGCGCGCGCGGGAGGTTTGAACTTGGCGCGCGCGCGGGCTCTGGGAATACGGAAGTCACGAATTATGTTGGACTTTGCTGAAGTGGCTTGCCTCTTGGCTCCCGACAGCTTCCGGCGAAGGACGAGAGCTCTCCGGGCTCCTCCTCCACATCCAGAGCAAGTAAGGGCCTTGCAGCCAAGTGCTCGGTGTAAGTTTGTTGGAAGGAGGCAGGAAAAAGGAAAATAAAAGAATGACCATTTGAATGTTTGAATATAAGTAGGCTGAGGAACTAGAAATGAAAACCCTCTGACTGCCTGTCTATAGAAATAAAAATAATAATTCTGGGGGACAGTGAAATTGAATTCTTTAGAACCGATTCTGTAGAATCTGTGAGCACTGTGCACACTATGAGTACTTGACACTTAGAAACTCCTTGGAAGCACTCACGATTGTACTGGGGACCGCTGTGAGCCGGCTGCAGGCGAAGCCCGCCCAGCCACTTCAAGCCGGCAGCCAGAGGCGGCTCAGGGTTGGCGCGGCCCTTCTGGAATCGCGGACAAGCAGCAACGGGGCTTTGTCCTCTACGTTACCCTGTCACCAGGCTGAGTCTGAGGGCCCGCTAGGCTGAAATACGGAACTTAACCCACCTTTCGGTAGCAGGTTCGCGACTCCTGTGGCACAAGAAGAATTGTTAAGATGAGTCAGTAAGAGTCACAGTAAGGATTTATTAGGCAGAGATTTTAGGACCCACTCAACGATGGAGTGCAGAGAAATGAGGCGCATTATAGTTTGGAACTGTAAACATTTATATTTTTCTTGAAGGGGCGGAAAAGCCCAGGAAAAGATGACCCTCCCCCCAGAAGGGCATTAGCCCATTCTACAGTTATGAGTGGTTTTTTTAAATGGATAATTTGAACATTCTTTGGGTTGGCCCAACCTGCATCTCTGTCTGGGGATCAGGCTCCCTCTCCTGACTTTCTCAATGAAATCATTTTATGTACTTTTAGCATTCGGAGGAATTTCGGGTGTGAGAGTGTGGTAGGAAAGGAGTCTAAATTTAACCCAAAAAACGCTGATGTACATGGCCTTGGCAACTTCGACTGGTTTCTGGAAGCTGCAGTCTTCTTAAAAGTACAGTTTTGTAGGTAGGCTCTCCTTGTCTCCTTTCCACTCACCCTTTATCCCTCCCATCCTCCTGCTTGACCCCACTCTGCAGAGGGCACTCGGTGGTCTTGGCTTGTTTTGTTCTCCCACTGCTGCAAGCGTTCCAGCTGGAGTTTAAGAGCCGCCCAGAGGGCCTGGACCCGGCAGGGAGGCCTGTCCCTCTAGAAACAGGCTGGACCATGCCGGACAATTTGCCTGCCCCTCGTCTCCCACTTTGCTTTTGGACACATTTCCTACCTTCTGGGCTAATTTCCTGTCTCAGGCCCCACCCTCTACCCCTTCTCAACAGCATCATCAAGGATTCCAGGCCATTCTTTGTCCTGAATTGCTGATGTCTGGGGGTTGGGGGGTGGAACTGTAGGACAATAGGGCCTGTTTGCTCTTAGAAAGTGGCCAAGACAGATTGCTGCTGTGTTAGCTACATCACAAATGGAACTAATGCCTTTTAGTTTGTAACTTTGCCTGCCATCATAATAGCCTGAAGGCCTTGAAGCAACTGGACTGTTCCCGGGTGGTGGTGAGCCGAGACGCTCCAGCTGCTGCCCCTGGATCTCAGCGGCCTCGTCCCTGCACTGTCATTTGGAATGTGAAGTTCACTGTCCAGCGGTCACCCTAGAGGATAAGCCCGAACCTGTTAGGAGAATGCACCTGGTAGTTATTACAAGCTTTCGTCATCTTAACCTCTGATGCGGCGCTGCTTCCCGAAAGCAAGCTGCTTTGTAAACCGTTCACTATAGGATGTTCGCAGTAGCGTTGGTGCATAAACTCCACCTCACCAGAGGACTACTGAGCACGGGCAGTACCTAGTATAACTGGGTGCTTCTTGCACAGATGCCATCTTAGCTTGCGCGACATAAAGCAACACGTTTATTTCTCACTGTCCTGGAGGCTGGGAAGGACGAGATGAGAGTTTGTACAAATTCCACTTCCAACGGGCTCTCTTGCTAGTTTGAAGACAGCAGCCTTTGCACTGGGAAGGAGGGAGGGAGGGAGGAAGAGAGAGGGGAGGGAACAAGAGATAAGAAATAGAAATTCTCTGCTCCATTTTTCTTCTGATAAGGACACTGAATCTCATCAGGTGGACACCACCTGCACGATGTTAGTTACATCTCAAAGGCCCCAAGTCCAAATGCCATCACACTGCGAGTTAGGTTTTGAGCACAGGGACCTGGGGGGACATCAACATTCAGCCCAAAACAGACGCTAAGGAAATGAAAACCAGACGTCGGTTGTGCCTTACTTTTCAGGGTCCAGGGTCAGTGAATGGCTCATCCACATAACTTCCCTGGGTGAAAACCGAAGATTTTAAGGACTCTTACTCATACTGAATTTAAAATCTATAGCAAAAAAGTCACAGGTAAAACTAAGTACATATGTTGTCTCCTAATGCCAAACGACTACTAGCTAAATATAGCAGTATGATTTTGGAAAGAAATTAATGATTTTCTTCATTTGGTTGGTCACAAATGGGGCAGTGTGGTATAATACAGAATTTGGAGTAAAAATACTCACGTTTGAGTCCTACCTAACATTCCACTGCTGGCTACAGGATCTTGAGTAAGACGTTCAGCCTGTTCAGCCTCCATTTTCCTGACTGTACGATGTGAATAATTTCGGGAAAAATATAAGTAGGAAAATACTAAATCACTTATATTTATAGGTTCAGTATTTTCTTTACATTACAAAGTGATAATTATTAAAGGATTATTAATTGTATCAGGCTGAAGACAGATTCACATCAAGTTTTAGTTTCAAATATATAGAACTATTTTCAGGAAAGCCTGGAGAGGCACTATTACTCAGGCTACCAAGTATTTGTGATCTACTCCTATATATTTCAAACTCAAAGACAAGGGAGAGCAATATGTAAAATTGGTTTTATTCAACATGCATATGTATCAAATATATGATTAGTGTAGCTGACAAATCTAGGCAGGGTAAGACTCACTAATGAGATCATATAAGACAAAGATTGGCCACTACTCCTCCTGGGCTTCTCATCTATAACAGAAGACTTTTGCCATCACTATAACTTGCTGCTGGAAAACATTTTGTGATATTTGACATTAACAGTATGAAAAGGACAATGGAAAAAAGGAGTTGTATCTGTACTCAGAGTGAAAACAATTTTTAAACAAATCCATACTTGCCTTTAGAAAGAAACCTATCTAGCAGAACAGAGATTAGGAGTATCCAATATACACACATAGTCATCAAGTTACTTTGCAAAAATCAAATGTTTTGGCAGGAAAGAAGCATGCAAGAGACACTTCCCTCACATCCTACCAAGAACCATTCATGAGTCCAGTGAAAGGGTTTGGTTGCAGTCTGTCAGCACTTCTTTGATATGTCTACTTTCTATCTTCACAATTTGTGATCCTTATTTGAAAGACTGAGGGTCTTAAGTAAATCTCTTAATTGGTCCTTTGATGCAGTCTTGCCCCAAGACCCCCATCCTTTCACAATACTGAATCACCTTTTTGTATCTCACATCCCCATTGCCTGTTTATAAAGTTGAAATCACACGGTCTACACAAGACTTGTTCCACCTGCCCACTGCTTTCTTTTTGTCATATCTCTGCTCACCATCCTGGTTCCATGCTGGCCCTTGAAACACATCCATTTGCCTGAACAACCCTTGCAGCCTCCCACTTTCTGTCAGCATGTAATGGAGCACCTCACAGTTATGTGTGAGGTATGTCATCGCTGGTTTCCACACTGTCCCCATTGCACATCTGTCCTCTAGAAAGTACACACCCATCTTCCAAGTCTCAGCACACAGTTCATATACTTTTGACCTTATCGGTTAAAAACTAACCACGCTCCATGCAGGTGGTAATTGCTGAAAGTCTTAATCCATCTCTGTCTTTTGACTGTGAGCTTTAAGAAAGAGGTTCGTGTCTCACACGGTTGCTCATCCCTGACACCTGCCTCATACCTCACACTTGACATTTCACAGCTCCTCTTAGCCCAGCTCAGCCTTGCATCCTGCAGCTACAGCAAAGAATAAAACATGCAACAAAAAACTTCATCAGTCATTACTTGGTTATCATCGCACAAGTTAGAAGAGAAATCTAGCGATGTAAGAGATTTGCAGGATCCTAAAGATGATCCTAAAGTCATCAACTGCCTCAAGTTGGGGTGCCTATTTCTGGCGTGGGGTTTCTTCCTACCTATAGTCAGGAAAGCGTGCTTCCTCCTACCTTGTCAAGCAACTAATCGACCTGAGCACAAGAACATCCTCCATTTATCTGAAGAACTTCAACAATTTTGGTGGTGTTTTAGTAAATAAAACTTTGGTTCCTGCTCCCTCTTCCCTCATGCGACTGAACATATCAGTGTGGTAAGGTCCTTTGTGCTATTTCCCAGCTAGCATTGTTTCCTTCGAGTCCTATGTCTCTGGCCTCTCAGGCAGCCCAACTTGCTTCCTCCCTTCTATTCACATGGCACTATATACACTCTGGTATTGCTAGTCAAAAAATAATATTAATTCTAGACCATGAAATTGCAACAACTCAGTGGCTAGCACAGAATGAGCACGCAAATGAATGGTGAATTGAATCTTGCTTTAATGATATAGAGCAAGACTAATTTTATTCATTACAACCTTAAGATTTTCCAGCATTTAATGAGGGATCATTATCTCTGGACACAGATTTAATTTTAAAGTGTGTGTGTGTGTGTGTGTGTGTGTGTGTATGTTTTTGACTATAATACTAAAGTTTAAAAAGGTACAAAAATGTTCATTATTTGTAAGAACATTATGTTTTTAAGAAATGAAATTATTTAAACATTTAGTACAAGAAGTGAAAAACTACTAACACAATGGTTCTCTTATGTCTGTGTGTTCACCCACATGCAAAACTAGGGATTGAACGCGGGGCCTTCACACTGAACTACATCCGCAGTCCTTCTTTTTAGTTTTTATTTTGCGATAGGATCTTGCTAAGTCACTACATCCCACCTCAGCCTTCCAGGGCAATGGTTCTTACAGTAGTTGCTTTTACAAATACAGTACAGACTTAAGATAACTTTGGGTGGCTGGCATAGGCCCACAGGACACAGTTCCTCTTTGGCATCGCCATTTACTGTTTTAGTTATTTAAAATATTTAAATGAGTATGTAAGCTGAATAATTAAACACAAAGTTTAATTGTCATTACACTGCAATTGAATCCATTGTGATAAAACCTCCGCTAAGCTAATATCCACTCTTTAAATTTGCTCTGATTGGATCACTGGCGGACTGACCCTATGCCCCAATACCACTCAGAGTGATTCACTGTTTTATGTTCTGATAGTTAATAAAGCAGTTTTAATACTTGAAGTGCAAGTCTAGCTTGCGGCTTAATTTTTAGAATTCAGTAATCTTACAAAAGTACTTGAGGACTTGTTTTAACACTGTGACCTCTCAACTCTGATATCATAACACCCTCAGTGAAATCAACTCACATGCTTGGGAGTACAAACATGCTCGAAAACAATTTCCTTTGATCTTACTTACCTGAGTGTCATGTACCACTGTGGTATCCGTCCTTCTATTAAATACACAAGCTATATTTATAAACGAAATGCAGAAAACTGACCAGAAAACAAATCTGAGAGCTTTAAGAAATTATACAGGACATCAGTAAATACTTTAAAGATAACCCCTTCCAGTGATATATATCTACAGATTAAAGAGCACAAGAAAACAGACTGGACTTTTTATACTCATCTCAACACATGCTCAGTAATAACCACACTAGTATAACAAAGTAATGAAGAACGAACCTAATTTGTCTTTCAATCTATGCGTGTGTGGATATCTGAGTATTTATTTGATACATGCACATACAGCAGATACTCAAATTACTTCAATTCTATATCCATTTATTACTCAGAGTGTTTTAGCCATAGTGGCACATAAAAGGAAAGAATTAACAAATGCCAGGCTTCTTTGTAAGTAAAGCCAATTAAATTGTTCAAATATAAATAGTGACTAGATATACAGAAGTAGTTATTTCTGCAGAAAAACACAGATTTCTATACTTTCTGGTCAGTTGCTTTTTCATTAAGCCTTAACTTTGCCAATATTGGTTTCATATAACGAGAGTACAATATTCTTGCTCTACAGGGGATTACACATGATATGTGAAAAAAACAAATTGGGTTTGAGTGATCTTTTTGACTAATCAAACATGCTTTCATCTGAATGAGGAAAATACTTTCAGTTTAATAAAAGTCTTTCGACAAAACAGAATAAACTTACAGTAAGATAGGTGATCTTAATTGATAAGTCTTCCAATCTTCAAATGTAGGCCTAAGAGAAGAATGATTACAGGAGAAAAACATAACACAAATGACTCTCCTATGGCCATCATTTTGCATCTGATTTTCTTGGATGGTTGAATTCTGTCATGAGCGGTCACTTTCCAAGGACTGAAGATGTTTTACAAGGGAACTAACTGCCTGAGGAGATCAGACAGCCTTTGTTCTTGGCCTCACACGGTAAGCACTTTATGTGATTCTTAATCACATTTTTATTCGGAACACAGTGTTACAGGTCACATTTTTCTCAACAACATTTACAGTGATTCATGCCCTATAAATATAAACATATTTGGACACAGAACGTATGCACATTGACAGGTAGATGAAGTCAGCCAGACATCCACAGGCAGAATGGTATAAGAATTGCAGGAAAGGTGATATATGACGCCAGGCCCATGCAGACTATAGATGCCAGTCCCAAGACTGCCGAAGCAAGAACGCTTCTCTGATCACGAATAACTATCTTCACGTACTCGCAAAACTGGAAAACAAAAGTTAAGAATATTAGGGAAGGTGACTGAACCTAAAAAGAGCCGCATGTGCCAAATGGTAAAAACCGTTCTCTCTGCTATTTTCTGTCTTTTAGGCAAGCTAGATGTTCTCTGCTCAGAGTCTGCTGTCTTGACTCTACATCCCATAGGACAGGAAATGATGCTTTAGGCCATGAGGTTAATAACGGCAGTTACCTTTGTAAATACAGAATTTTACAGATAAGTATAGACTATAACCACACAAAAGTGATGGAGGATTAAAGGTTAAGAACAAAATTAAATTAACCATACCACTAACATATCCTAAAATTACATACGAAAGGGATCTGTAATCTTGAATTAAAAGACTGGAATTTAGCCCATGATTATTGATGAATTCAATTCTTCTAATTTACCATTCTCAAAAACGGCAACACCAATGATAACTTTTGTAGAATTCTCAAAATTCTAAAGGTACAGCATCAGTTTCGCTTTGCGGTCATATCCCATTCCCTGACTCAATGAATTAAATTCACCATCGATTTTGGGGCACATAATTGGCTCCTGGAAATAAAGATAAATTAAATATCTTTTATCCCTAACAAATGCGCTCTTCTAGTATGTGATAACCCCATAAGATTTTATCACCAGTGTAAATACATTCTGTGATGATGTTCCCACAACAGTGGAATTACCTAACATGCATTTCTCATGAAAAGTCATTCAAGGATGCAAGACTTATTTTCACAGTCTTGACTGTACCGTCATTTGTATTCATACTTTAACACAATATCTACACAAGTGTGAAGCATCCTGTCAGTCATCCAAACACTGGTCTCTTTATAGCACAAACATCTGATTTGTCTCTTTACACTAAACTAATAAGACACCAAAGAAAAAGTACCCAGCCTTAAAGCCCAGTTATCAAACTAAGTGAAGTTTTCAGGGCAGTGAGGAAAAGAGCTTAGTATACAATAGAAGACGGGTAGTGAGGTAAATGAGTAAGTTGTCCTGTTACAGGTATGCTTATTTTGTATCTTTTTTCTGATAATTTTATAATGATGGTAAAGTGAGAATCACTGCAGACACTACGTCCCCTCCAAAAAAGATTTCCCCAAGGACCCTCTCATTTCTAACTACTGCCCCTTTCTTGTTCCTTTGGCCATCTGCCTAGGAGGCATTGCTAGAGGTGGGAGAATTCTAGGTGTCTTGTGAGCACTGAACCCCCAGAAAACAAAGAGACATCTGAATTCATCTGGGCAATAAAAAAGCAGGATCAGCAAAGTCAGAAAAAAATTCATAGTAGAAAAAAAGCATAAAGAATAGCAATTGTATCAAAAGGGATTAGTAATTTACAAAATTTTAATGGTCAACAGCAATATAAAAATCCCTTAAATTTTATGATTTCTAAATTTGTAAGAAAGAAGAGAGAGAGAGAACATTATCACCAAGAAGTAAAAGATTCTTTTCTAAATGTCTTCAAACTAATTGCAATGTTCGCCTGAGGGAAAGCATTCTTGAGGGATTTTGCAAATTTGAATTTAAGTAAGAGATGACTTTGCCACCTTCATGTTGACAGTAGCTGTGAATATGGAGACCTCAACAATCACACCACATCAAATATACTTGGCCATGTTTCTAAAAAGCAGAAACCGGGGGCTCTTCAGGATTCACCACCTACTTCTCTCAGGACATGTTCCAAAAAACAGTTCCTACAATTAGAAAATTTGGGATGGAGACTTTTCCCCCCTCTGGAAATCTCATCTGGGCCCAACTGATTTGTTAGACCACTCAAAGTGAAGAAAAACCGTTTCTCAAGAGCTGCTGTGCAGCAGTAGTAATTTAAACACTTTGCTGATGTAAAACCTGACGAAGTTGCCACACATGAAAAACTACTCCAACTAGCTATTAATGCAGATGAAATATTTCACTACTTTCAAAAAGCACTTGTGTTTTTTGGTAGAAATACATAATACAGTGCTACATGTGCTTCATTACGGGGTAACTCCTAATTACTGGAGAGAAAGACTGTTTTTCCACGGAGAAATAATTTGCTGGGTACTTACATAAATTTGACGTGGTTCCTTTTCTACACTTTTGGAGGCAGATTTGTAAATGTGGGGAAGTTCATTTCTAACCAGGCTTGGGCTGGGGCTGTAATTCTTGAATCACTGCACCATGCTCTAACTGTATTTTTATTTTGCTTGGAAAAAATTCACAGACTGAGTCTATTTTTCCTCTATAAATATCTACAAGAAATCTCATATACCAATATATAAAAGCGTAATACTTTCATGCTCTGGCATGAAGGAGAAAGAGTTTCCCATATGGGTAAAAAAAGATAAATGGGTCAAGATATACAGCAATTAAAATCTAAGATGTAAAACACGGTTATATGGATTCAGATTTTTTGGTCCAAAAACCATCTAAACATGAAGAGCTACATTAAGCTCACTGTGTGAGTGCACTGGTTTCTAGTAGGAAAAGTAAATATTAAGACACTTCTTTAACTACACTGAAGGCTGAGAAAGCTTCCGACTACAAATGAAGTCGCAAGCTTAAAATGTTAACTTTTTAAAAATTAAGAGGTTTCAAAAGGAAAGAATCTATTTTTTCTTTTTGAACTTCAGTTCATTTAAGAACCTTAAATGTTAATACTTTCTTTTCTAAGTACCCATTAAAAAGTTACCTTCCAACAGTTCAGGGCTCTTCTTGAAAAATAAATTGTTTTGATCTCTGGGGACCTTACAGTCTAACCTACCTCCGGGGAAATAAGTAAAGGATGCTTAACAATGAAGTTACAGGGGGATTAAAGCCAACCTAGGAAAGAATTCCAATACCAAGGAAACGGCCCGTCTAGAGCAGACAAAGAAGGGACCCGCCAGAGATGTCCTCTTACTGGGAATTTTGATAGTTTACATCAAAAAGGGAATTCACTCTATGCAGCTTACAGGGGAAGAAACCCAGGCACTTTCCTGTTTTAATGGCACGCGTTTGTTTAGAATGTTCAGGGTCAAATAAAAAAACGGGCATCTTCTTTTTAACGGGAAAAGCTGCAAGCACACAGCCACAGATTTCCTTGAGCCCTCGGGCGCCTGCCCTTTGACATTTGCACTTGCGGAGTGTGGACACCTGACGACGGCTGCAGTAACGACTGGGCTCTCCGCGATCACCGGAAGGATCCTGCACCGCCACACTCTTTCGCTGCACATTTCAAGATAATCTCGTGAAGCACATCGCCATGTGTTTACCCACTCGGCCTCTCTTAGCGACATCGGAACTTTGAAGAATTGCGTGGAATGATGTGGAAAGTGTCCCACTGGGGGCGGGAGGGGTCCCCACCGAGCGCACTGCCCAGGCAGCCCCGCGTCGTACCTTGTCGGCCTGGGGGCTGACTGCCGTGCCGTATCTGCAGTCGGTCACGAAGTGCTCGCAGTTACTCCACAGCAGGCTGTAGGGAGCCAAACCCAGCCGCGCCTCCGCCCTCCGGGCCACCTCCTCATTGAGCAGCGCCTTCCTCTGCAGGAACTCGTCCAGGTGATTGACCAGGACGTCGGCTCCGTAGGCGAAGTCCTCCACCGTGTCCACGCGGACGCTGGCCACCTTGAGGATGACGCCCAAGAGGAGACGCTTGTTGGAGACCACCTTCCGGGTGCGCTTCTCGTCGGCAGGCAGGGCCAGCAAGATGTCAGGCATCAGGTGGGCGACACGGTTGTCGCCCAGGTAGATGCCGTAGTGGGTCAGGTGGGTCCGGGGCACCTCCAGCACGTCACCGCGGAGGAAAGAACTGATCTCGTAGAATCTGTGGCTCCTTTTGTCCTCGTCCGGGGCGCCCAGACTGAAGAGCTTCCAGGTGGAGAGGAAGGGCAGCCTTTCCAGCAGCGAGGACACGGCCTCCAGCACGGGGTTCTTCATCCTGCGGGGACAGCGGTCTGGCGGGGCCCTCACCTGCCGGCCGGGCCCGGCGCCGCGGGTACGGCGACAGGGGCGCGGGGGCGAGGGCGGGAGAGCGGCGAGGCCGGGGCCGCAGGGCGGGAGGAGGAGCCGAGGGCCGCGCTCGCAGGGCCGCGCCGGAGCGCACCGAGGGCGGCGCGGGGCGCAGGGCCGCGGCGCTCCCCGGGAGCTTTGCGCTCGGATTTTATTGCCGTCGAGGGGGCGGGTCGGCAGCCGTCACGCAGCGGCGAGCGCACCGATTGGGCGCCCGCAGAGAGCGCCGATCCCCGCGGGAGGCCGCGGGCGCCCGGAAGCAGCCGCGTTCTGCGGGCGTCGCGCTCCGGCCGCGGGCTCGGACCTGCGCTGCGGACAGCTCCGCGGCCGGGCGTCGGGGCGCGATGGAGCCGGAGCCCGCGCGCGCAGCGGCTGGCACCTGTCGGGACTGGCGCGCGCGCCTGAACTTCGGCATCTTTCTGGATGAAAACGTCCCCTCCCTCGGGCGAGATTTCTGAGTGGGAGCGAGTCCTGCGGATTGCTCGGCGCCCTGCGGGGTTTGCATTTACTCCGCCCGGCGCGCGCGCCAGGGAAGCCTCCGATTCCCCCGAAACGGCTCTGTGGCCCTTGGAGCCTTGAGAGCCGGCTGCTGCCCGGGCCGGCCGGGGGTCGGGCCGCCCCCGCGCCCGCGATCGCGGGCACCCGCAAAGGTCGGCAGGAGAAACCTGGAGGCCCACCGTCCGCCCGGAAAGCGGGATTCGAGCGGAGTCTGTTTCTCGGCGTCAGGGTCACGCGGTGCCAGCTCAGATCCAGAGGTGCAAGGAAGCCGCCGGCAGAACCAGCTGCGGGCGCGCCGGGCGGGGCACGCGGCGCCCGGCCCGGAGACGCGTCGTGTGAACCCGGAATTCCCGGACAAAGGCGCGGCGCCGCGCTGGGCCCACGGAGCCACCCACTCGGGGCGAATAGGCTGCTTCAGAGCAAATTCTCCGCTGGCCTGGCGGAGGGCGTTCGCTGCGGGTGATGGATGAGGCACACATCCATCTTACCTGGAAGACGAAAGGAGTCCTGGAGACCCAGCAAGGGGAGACCGGCTCCCCATTATTCTCTAAGGCTCGGCCTGTGCTCCCACCCGTCCCTGTCCCTTTCACTACGGTTGTGACTTTTACTCATTCACAAATGACTGCAAGTAACATTATAGTCCCAGCAAAAAAGGAGAAAACTCTCACGAACAAATCCAAAGAGGCAGGGGAAGGGAGGGGGCAGTGCACATGGACACTTAAAAAATGCATTTCTACACCCCTCCCCCATGTTTAAAGAAAAGCTCAATGCTAGACGGTTGCTGAAGCAAGTCTAATACTTCTGCATAAGGGTGTTTATTCGCTTCTCAAAGCAGCATACCGGCTCATGCTTCCTTAAATTCTGGGGACCTTGTGGAAAAGGTCACATGCCTGATCAAGACCTTCACGTTGGGCTCCTGGTAGCACAGCTTCTGGGAAAGCGCACACCGGAGCCTCTAGTGTCACAGGAGATCAAAAGCACTTCGTAAAGCAGAAATTTCCCTCTCTCGTGGGCACTACCGTGGCTTCTAATGCCTATTTTTGATCTCCTGCCTGGAGAATTTGCAGGAGACAAAAGCATGGAGAATTGCCTCGACACTTCACGAAGAACTTTTAGAGCGAAATATAAAGAGGAGTCTTGTACTCAATAGCCTCACCTGCGTGGCATTTTGGAGCAGTGTCTTGCTGATTTGCATTTGAGTTTTTCCCCCTTCTCCTGGTAGGGTCAATGTTTTGACTGCCTTTTTAGCAAGAGGAACTTTAAAAAGAGCTAAGAGCTATAGGAGGCACGAACTGCTGTATGACATCCAAGATCGTGTGTACGCTGCTGCCTTGGAGAAGAATGCAGGTGGGAAGTGGCTGTTATTTCTTGAAGATCAGTGTTTTTGCCTCTGTTGTAGCTGGATCTTTAACCCAAAATATTATGCCATTAAATAACTTTATTTTTCTGAAAGGAACTGCCTCTAAGCAGCCCTCTCCCCGTTCCTGCCTACAGTGAGAAGTCTGCATTTGTCCACTTTCTGTAATATCTAATGCCTGGCGGAGGGGTTATGTCTGCTTTTCCATTGTAAAAGCTGTAGCAACCCAGTGAGCTTTTGTTAGCTAGACACTTGCCTTCTCCTCCCCTTTTGGTCAACATCCTGGTAACTTTCACCTTACAGAAAGCGAGTTTTTCTAGGGCTTTCTCAGAGCTGCGTATATTTATGTGACTGAGTGCTCAGTTTTTGACAACTCGCTGGAGGCTGACTTCAAAACATACTGTACAAACACATCCGCACTGGCACTCATCCTTCCCTACTGCACGAGTTTATCTTCAGTGATAATATCTGATGTTCAGAGGCCTTAAATACACGCAAGAGGGCATAGCGATTTAGAAAAGGCCTGGACCTTCCTGGTCAACGTGCAGACTGCCCTGAGTAGTGGAACCTTGCCTTGGCCGCCCCCCGCCCCGTCTCTGCTTCCGTTCCCACCTGCGGAAGTGGACGCTTGTAGGTGAGGTTCCGGGCTCTGCACCTTTCCAGCTATAGTGCTCAGGCCCAAGTCGGTTTCTCTCTGCTGTCCAGGGCAAGAGATGTTTGGGACTCAGTGTAAAGCAGTCTGAAATGGGGGCCCTCAAAACCTCTGTAACTTCCAGGGGAAAGAGTTTCTGCTCTCAAGAACCAGGATAGGGAGGAGGTGTAGAGGCCGGCAGAGGCCTAAGGCCCTCGGGAGGCTAACATTTTCCACCTGCAATTTCCTACCTCTCTGAGGACCCTTGTGCTTAAGAGAACTCTGTGGGATAGAGGATATAGTCACACTATCAGTGCTAATAATAGCTGCTGTTTACTGTGTGCCTGTTATGGGGCAGGCACTGAACTAAGCATTTTCTCATGTAGTCCTCATAACAACTACAAGAAGTAACATCTCTGTTTTATGTAGGAAGAAACCGAATCTTATAACACTGCCCAGGTCACGGTGCTAACGTGTGGATCAGGACTCAGCCTCAGGTCTCATTTACCCCGAGTCCTTAACTACGGCTGGGGAAGGCTTGACCTTCCACCAGTCCACCCACCACATCTGCTCACTGAGGGAGCACCTGCTGTATGCCAGCTGCCAGCCACCCCAGTTCTGAGGGTTTGATAAAATAACCCTAAGCTTAGAGCCCATATCCTCCCTTTGTCATTTGGACTTCATTTTTCTAGTGCCATCGGGTCCAAGTTTTGATATGAGTCGTTTTCCTGGGATAATGAGCTGCCGAGGTTCTGGTTAATAGTATGCCCAGCAGGAAGGCCCCTGCACTTGAATGGACTGGTCCTGCATCCTCAGCACATGAATCTGGGTGGTGGAAGTTCAGGGTCTCTACTAAGGCAGAGTTAACAGCCCAGCCCAGGTCCTGTCTTACTCTTTGTCTTCCCAGGGCCAGAAGCCTGATAAATTAATTTGGTTTCCTAAACTTCATGGCTTTAGATTCTTGTCCCCCTTTAATATTATTACACTGATTTAGATTACTAAATCATTGGGCTCATAAATAGTGATAATCTTAATATTTGGAGTTTTTTTCTGGACTAGCTATCTACTTTCAGCTCATTTACATACGTTCATGTCTGGCCCCCCAGCTCAAAAGCACAAGTCCTAAGTAGCTGAACTAAGGGGGTGAGGAGAATAAAGCTTTGGTGAAATTCCTTCTGGAAGCAGAAGAAAAAGAGTATACACCTCTTCATGGAGTCTCCTAACTACCAAAACATGGGGTGTTAGGCCAATAGGCATTGATTACCTCCTGGCAGGAAATTTCCTCTAGCTTCCTCCCTGGTAGGCTAGCACCTTATTAAAAGGGCCTCCTTCCCGCACATTGTCTCTAGAAAGATTAAAGGCTGCAGCTTCATTTGGTAGTCTGTTGTTGTTTGCCAGCCACAAACTCAGAACCCTGAGAAAAACAATTTCTATTTAGCATTCTGAAGATCGTTACCCAAATGAATGCTGCGTAATATAAATGAACAACAGATTGAAACAGCTCGGATGTAGAGGAAAGAAACAAAATCTGACTAAGAGCTGGCAGTGCCATTTACAGCTACATAGACTTGGACAAGTCACTGGGCATTTCTGAGCCTCTATTTTGTCTTTTGAAAATGGAAATAATATTTCAGAGAGCTGTTTGGAAGCCTAAATGAATCCAAATACCTTGCAGCCTTGTAGAAAGCTCATCACGTGATACATCCTCTACAACATCATTGTTGTTATTCTTCGGAGACATAAGGAAGTTGGAGGGACTTTCCTGTCTCTGCTTTGACAGGAGTAATCCGAGCCACAGTGTGGACAAGAGAAAAGCATCTGACAAGAGAAAGGGGACCCCTCTGTGTTTCGGAATTGAGAGCCACTGCAGAGTCCAAGGACACCCACATTCAGGACCATCAGCCGGCAGCTGGCGGAAGAGAATCAGTCTTTGGGAGATCTGAGGGCAGTGACGGAGCTCTGCTCCCTGCTACTAAGGTCATTTGTAATTCATAAAAACAAAGATAAACTGTCCGTTGTTCAAAAATGCCTTTCACAAAGTACACATCCCCCAAAATGTCCATTTTAGAAATTGTGTGGTAAGGGCCCCAAGCCGGATCAAGAGGAGACACTCTCTAAGTCTCTTCAGGGTGTCCTGGTGCACGGGCCTGTGACAATCAAATTACTCAGATTCTTCTGAGAGTCACAACAGTGAATTTTCCCTGGGAGTAATTAAGAGAAAAGGAAATGAATTCTGTCTAGTATTTGGAAAATGGTCCACAGTAACTGTTTTAAAAGGAAGAAGGTGGTGAAACGCTGCAGTGAAGCAACAGCTACCTAAGAAGGAGAGAAGACACAGCAGGAGCTCGCCAGCGGCTGGTGCTGAAAGTCAGCGCTGCTATTGAGAACATACCTTCGACTGCACAGAAATTTTACATGATAGAAACAGAGTGCCAGGATTATAGGTGCGTGCCCCCTGGCCTGGCTCAGTCTGATGTTTTGTCGGTTCCTTTGTTTGAGCTATATCCCCAGCCTCTAAAATTCAAATATTTTACCTTTCAGAAAGAGTAAAGTGAGCTATCTATTGGTTATAACTATTTCATATCGAAACACTCATATATTGTTACACTTTCTCCATCTGTAATTCTTTTATTTCTCTTTAGTTCTAGAGGGTCTGGATGTGTAAGGGAGGGGAGGGAGGATGTGTGCGTGCATGTGTGCATGCATGTGTGTGTGTGTGTGTGTGTGTGTGTGTGTGTGTGTGTGTGTGTTATGGGAACCATTCCCACTAGCTCTAATCCTTGATGGCTGGGTGGCAGCCAGAAAATTCAACCCAAATGTGTTCTGGAACTTAGAACTCAGACTCCTAGTCAGCCTGAAAGTGCCTTGGGGTCTCTTAGATCATTAGTATCACTCCATAATGATGTGTGTCCCCCAGGTGAGAAAGTAACCAAACTGACCACACTGGGCATTACAGGCTGCCAGGGCAGACCCAGCAGACCTCATTTACCAACAGGAGCATCGGTAGTAGGGGGAGATCTAGAATGAACTAGGTCCAAAGGGTTAGCTCTTCTTAGACATTCTCAACCTTGTTATTAGATCTCCTCCTTTCAGTCCTCTGCCACCCAGAATACTGTCACAACCTTGTTTGAGTTTCTAAGTAAATTGGCTAAACTCTTCCATTCCTGACCCTCTCATCTGCAGGAGTGATGACATCAGTTACTCCCCGTACTGTCGACTCTCACCATCTTAGCTACTGAACTTTCTAGAACTCGGTCTAGTAATGGATGGATGGTTCATCCTACACACCTCACAGCCAAGTCAAATATCAGATCGTACAAAATAAAAGGGAGGACAAGGTCCCCCCTTGCAGCAAGGACCGGCCTTACAGTATTTATGACAAAGACTGAGAGGGACCATTGGCTCTGGAGGGCCAAAGCAGCTCTGTCTCACAGAGTCAGGCTTTAGACGGTGTTAAGGGGAAAGAGGATGTTGAGGGCCTGCTGTTCTCGGGATCAGTCCAAGTCTGTGGCCAGAGGTCCATCTCAAGTTTGTGCAAGGTCTCCTATTCAAGAGACGGAACGCCCTTGACCAGGAATGTTCTGTACAGTACACAGATTTCATGGGCTCCATCATCACAGACACAGAATAATATGGGGAAGGGTCGCAACTCAGAGGAGAGTATCAACTGGCTTTTCTCTTCCCGGATGACCAAGTCTGAGCTGTATTCTGTTTCTTTCAATTATGTCTCCTCCTGCATTTGTTTTTACTTCTTTTGAAAGACAAACTTGCTTAACGATTTTTAGGGTACCTCATTGGGTTTTCAAATAATTTGTTTACTTCTTCAAAAAATTAAGTAAGGCTTTAGAAATTAAGGGTTAATTATAATCTAACCAAGTATTTTGTTTTATCGATTATATGATAGAGTAAGATGTCCTCTACTTGCTTGTGAATCCTCCAATGTCAACTGCATAGGTGGAATTTTTTTCTTTTACTTTTTTTCTGGGGGGGGAACCAAATTCAGGAAGAATAAATAACAAAGAATAATTATGATATTGAAAAATTGTTTATTATTGATAAGCTATTTTAATAATGTGCTTGAGCCAAAAGTGACCTTTAAAACTAGTTTTAGCAATATTGTTTAGAAATGCATCTTCCGTGGGTATATCAATTTATGCCTAAGTATTCTGAGTTGATAGTGGGCATGCAATAAAACTGCTACTTATAATTTCATCTAACCATTATAATTTTTATTATTATAATTTTTATTTTAAGTTATGCATGTTTGGATTAGTTAAGAATCTTAAATCTGGTGGCTTATAGTCTCAACTTATGCCTATTTAAAATTTTACATTGTGTGACTTTGAATAAATAAAGTTGTCTTTTTGACTCTAAAATTCTACACTTATTTTTTTCCTACACTTCTTCAAGAAAGACAAAGGCCATACATTTGAGTATTTTCCCCTTAGCCAGATGTTGAACTTTAAACTGTAAAGCAAATCATAAAATATTAGCATGAGCCAGACACAGTGAGATGAGTGTAGTCTCAGCTACTTGGGAGATCGAGGCAAGAAGACTGCGTGAGTCCATCAGTTTGGGACCAGCCTGAGCCACAGAGTGAGATTATATCACTAAGAAAGAGAAAAAAAATAGCGTAGTTTGAATTGAATTTAACATTTTCTTTCTTTCCTTTTTGTTTCTCTGGAAGCAGAGTCTTCTTGTGTTGCCCAGGCTGGTTGCATTTGGTGGGCGCCAGCGATCTCCTGCCTCAGCCTCCCTGGTAGCTGGAACGACAGGTATGTGCCACCATATCTGGCTTCATTCTTTTAAAATTAGAGGTTATATATAAAAATTGTTTATATTAAAGCTGATGTGGTGGCACACACCTGTGATCCCAGCATTCTGGGAGGCTGAGGCAGAGGGAACACAAGTTCAAGTCCACAGAAAACCCTAAACATTAAGTCATTCAAAGATCAACAAGATGGTTCTGTGTGTTGTTCTTTGGTACTTATAGGAAACATTAAGACTACGTTTTGCTTTTTATGGTGAATTTATTAGGAATAATGACAAATGGGAAAATTCAGAACTGGGGGAGGGGGATCCTGGGGAGGTAGGCTGACAGTGGTAACGTTGCTGACCAGAATGTAAGAACCAGAGTGGTCCTGTGCACTGTAGGACATTCCACATTGCTGGCTTCTCCGCCATCAATACGACGGGCTCCCCATCCTTGTAATGAACCCCAAATCACTCCCACTGATTTCCAGATGCCCAGGTTAAGAATCACTTAGCTGACGTGAGATAACCCTGCAATAGGGAGAAATCAAATCACAGTAGTATGTGGCCTTCCTGGGAGCACTTAGGGAACTAAAGTCACAGTTCAGTGTGATTAAAAGCTTTGATAAGAAAGCAGTAAAGAATCGACCCTACGAGTTTTTCCTATCGATTGAAAATGTTTGTATCGTCGCCACCATGGTGTCACAGATCTAGTTCCAGAAAGAGCAATTCCTAATCACACACTGCATTTTACAGCCAAACACAGTTGCACAGGTGAATTATTGCTGATTCAAAGACATTTTGTGTATGTCTACACCCCAATACAAAGCCTGGTTTTGTCATCTTGGCCCTTCGTCTAGGGTGTTGGAGGTGGGGAGGGACCAGAGCAGAAGTACCACAAAGGAGGCTAAAAGGAAGTCAGAGCACTTGGCCCCCGTGAGGGCTCCCACTGAGCTCCAATGGCAGGGCACCTCTGTCCAGCACCAGCAGGAATCCAGAACTGGGGCTTAAAATACATCTGTAGACCTGTCACAACACAGTCCTGGAAATTCTGACAACAGCAGAGCTCTCCGTGAAAGACAAGAAAGATTTGTGCCTGTCCACACAGAGAAAAGGTCTAAGGTAAATTCAGCCTGTTCCTGAAATAGTTCTCTGGAACTGGTGCTTGATACTACAGCAGAGCCAGACCTCAGTTTCTGCTTGGCTGGCTGTCTTTGATCATTAAGAATGTCTAGTATGCCCTGCTAACTCATCTAGGGATGACTTCAGCCTTCCCTGAGCCTGCCCTATATGGTTCACCCAAAGGGCTTCAACCTACTGGGAACTTTGCCCTTTCTGACTCCAGCCTCCAGATCAAGGCCCGCAATTAAGTTTTGCCAGTGAATCTGCAGTTGCAATCCAACTCCATTTCTAGCACTCCTTCCAATAAAACACAGGTGGTAATCTGTCTGGTTTGGATCCTTGTCTGCCTTCTCAAAACTCTTGCATAAATCTAAATGCAATATCAGCCTTCTAACTCTTGTTAATCAAAGTGTAATAGCTCAACTCATCCCCAAGAGCAATTAACCTAAAATTTCCAAGTGTGTCAAGTAGCCTAAGTGTTCCATAATACCTAGTTTAGCATGAACATGGGGCTTTCAATGGCTTTATTTTGGGGTGGAGGAGGGTTAGAAGTCACGCATAACTTCACTGTTGATTTCAGCCAAGCAGAAAACAAATGAACTAAAAGAGAACTTGCAATGTATTTAAGAAGGACCATATTACAAAATCAGAAAAAATGGTTTATATAGAAGTAGTAGCACTATTATATCACCTTTAGCACTGAATGTTCTTATTGTTGATTCCAGGATATAAATTCATCTAATTTTTTAATCTGCTGATTTTCAATGAAATTGTTTAAGATGTATGAATTTCTAAAGTTAGCCATCTGAAAATGAAGTAAAATAATAATGGAAATGAAAACTATAGTGCTCTGTGAAAGGAGATCAAAGAGAACGTCAGAAAATGGAAAGCTATCTCCTGTTCCTGGACAGGGAAAACCAAAATACGCAAAATGGCCACAATTCCAAAACTGACATACAGATTTAATGCAATTCCAATCAAAGTAGCAATTCCTCACAGAACTACAGAAAACAATTCTAACATTCATATAGAACAAGAAAAAAACCCAGGATAGCAAGGCACTCTCAGGCAACAAGAGCAAAGCAGGAGGCATCACAATCCCAAACTTCGAGTTAATATTACAAAGCTAAAGTGATAAAAACAGCATGGTACTGGCACAAAAATGGACAGGTGGATCGATGGAACAGAGTAGAGGATACAGGAACAACTCCAGGCAGATTTAGTTATCTGATCTTTGAAAACGAAGAGGCCAAATACATACACTGGAGAAAAGATAGCTTCTTTAACAAGTGGTGCTGGCTAGCCATATGAGTCAGTTTGAATCCAGACCCATATCTCCCACCACATACAAAACTAAAACCAAAATAAATCAAAGATTTAAATGTTCAAACAGAAACACTTAATCTAGTGGAAGATAAAATAGGAAAAACTCTGGAAGGCATAGACACAGGCAAGAACTTTCTGAACAGAACCCCAATTGCACCCCAAGAAATAAGATCAAGAATCAACAAGTAGGATCCTGTCTAAATAAAAGGCTTCCTACATACCAAAGAAAACAACCAACAGAGTGAAGAGACAACCTACAGAATGGGAATGAACTTTGCCAGCTATTCCTGAGACAGAGGACTAATAAAAGAATAAAAAAAAAAAATAGGCACTCCCAAACATAAAAGACTTAATGTAAAGATGGACAACTAAAATGAATGGATACTTCTCAGAAGTACAAATATCCAATAAATCCATGAAAAAATGTTTGGCATCACTGGGCTTTAGAGAAATGCAAATTAAAAGAACACTGAATTCTACCTTACACCAGAAAGAATGGCTATCATCAAGAAACCAAATAATAACAAATGCTGGCAAGACTCAGGGGGGAAAACAACACTTCTACCTTGTTGGTGGGAATGTAAACTAGTACTACCACTGCAGAAATTAGTATGGTGATTCCTCAAAGTAAAAACTAAAAATAGAAATTCCATTCAACTCAGCTATTCCCCTTCTAGGTATCAATCTAAAAGAGTTAAAAACATATTAGAGTGAAACATACATACCTATATTTATAGCAGCATAATTCATAATGGCTAAATACTAGAAGCAGCCTGTACGTCCACCAACAGATAAATGAATAAAGAAAATGTGGCACTTACACACAATGGAGTACTACTCTACCATAAAGAAGGATAAACTAGCACGATTTGTAGGAAAATGGATGCACCTTGTGACTATAATTTTAAGTGAAATAAATCAGACACACAAGCGTAAATATCATGTGATTTCTCTTACATAAGAAACCCAAAACAGAAGATAGATAATATGAAGTAAGCAGGTATTATTCAAGCAAGAAGGGACCAAGAGATGGAAGGAAGGGAGATGAAGGGGGATGAAAAAATAATTAAAATGATTTATGTACCTGTACCAAACCCCACAAGCAGTGTAATCATTATGTACTGCTAACATGTACTGATAAAAATAATTTTTTTTTTTAAATTGCCTGAAAGGCAATTTACCTGGTTCTCTCTCAGGTAATAGAATCCTGGAAGGTGGATCTTGGACTTGAATGAGAATTTCTGACTCCTTCTGGGTCACACGCTCTGGGTGGACTTTCAAGTAGATGGATTCTTTGAAGATAGTGTCTGGTGACGTGGAAAGATACCTTTTCCCAGGGGCGAGGCAGGAAGGCAGTACCGGGACAGAGGATCCTGACCTGAGGTGATAAGCCTGCAGATGCTCCAGCTTTATGTTGCTATATGTGTTACTCTCACTGCCTAGGTGCTAACATTTAGTAAAGGCTCATCAATATACGTTCATCTGCACTAGGCCTCAGCTGTGTACTGATGATGCTAGGTGAGAATTTTGAGACTGTGTTTGGACCAAAGGGCTAGCAAAGAGATAGTAGCAGTTAAATTAGAAATGTGATACGTGAATCTAGAGATCCGTCTTCAAGGTATATTCCCACAGGAAGGCAAATCACCACCTGGTATAGTTATATGCACTCCCGTGTTTAGGGCAGCATTGTTGGGCTGAGTTTGTAGCTTAGTAGAGGAGCATTTCCCCAGCACCACAAAACAAGAACCAAAATAAAGTATTGCAGCCTCATGCACAATAGCCAAGATATGGAAACAAGCTCACTGTCCACCAGTGGGCAAATGGATAAAGAAATGATGATATATATTCATCATGTATTATATTAATATTATATAATATTCCATATATTAAAAAGAAGGAGATGCTGCCATTTGTAGAGTGGTTAGATCTACAGGACACTGTGCTGAGTGAAATAAGCCAGACACAGAAATAAAAATGTTGCAAATACTACATTATCTCATATGTGGAATTTTTTAAAGCATCAAATATATGGATGTAGGAGTAAAACTGGTGCTACAAAGGTTGGGGCAAAGGGGAGAAGAGAAAATGGGGAGAAGCAGGTCAACGGACACAAAGTAGCAAATATATAGCATGAACAAGGCTAAAGATGTAATGTGCATCATGAGCACTGTAGTTAATGATAATGTCTTATTGTCAGGGTATTTGTTAAATGTGTAAACTATAGCTGTACATAGGTATATAAACACATATCTTGTAACATCAAGTTGTATGCCTCAAGTGTGTACCCAATAAAATTTATTTTAAAAAAACACAAAAAGACTGTACAGTTTGTCACTGAAAACATTAACCATTTTTAGAGAAAACAGAACCATGTCAAACAACATGCATACAATTTAGAATTTTAATATGTATATAATATCCCATATTTTAAATATATTTATTATATTCTTTAAAAACTAAATTTTCAGAAAATTATTTACATTTTGCTTAGAATGAGCAACCAAACAGAGTTCATTTAAAAATTTTCTCTGCCATATGATACAATCATATCAAAATTTCTGATACTAAAGTGTAAAGAAGCAATATGACATTATATACAGATCTCTGCACTATGTCCTATAATATAACCTTGTTTATTCTACCCTTGCATTTCTTTTAATATATTGTCCTTTGTACTTTAATACTATAAGAAGTATGTCCCTTTCTGTCAAGTTTTGCTAGATCTACCAAGATTTTCCCTAGCCTACATCACACAGCTTTCTCCCATGTCCTGGATTAAATGCTTGAACCACACAGTTTAGCATACATTAGAGATTATATATTGATCCCTAGAGACTCCAAATCTTGTCAATTTAACAAATGCACAGAGCATCAATTTAGCAAGACTTCCAGTTAATTCTGGAGGATAATAATGTCGTCTGCTTTATTATATCCTCTATAGTCTGAGGTAAAAGTCCGAGAGTCAGCATAAAATCTATTGATTTTTCTAATCAAAAACAAATACACATAACTATTTATAAACCCAAAAGAAATAGGGTAATTCAGTCACTTAAACTGAATCATACCTTAATACTAACTTCCTTTCACATTGTTCTTTATGCAAGAGAGATTGGAAGAAATCTTCCATGGCTTGAGAAATTTGGGGTTTTTTGTTTGTTTTTATTTTTTATTTTTTGAAGTATAAGTAGTAGAGAGAATTCCATGTTATGATACCTATTTTATATTTTTAAAAAGCTCCTTAAGAAGCACAGATGCTGAATATTGATGGAGATGACTATTTCAAAGTATCTTAGTCTAATTTTGTGAGGATACTGTGATCAGGTAATCAAGAGTAAGGATGGGATTGGTACAGGATTTAGAGAGAAGAATGGACAAACTGGCACCATCAAAGTCAACCTCTTGACCACAAGATATCCAGCCCCTGCAACATCCAGCAACTCTAATTTAGGGTTGCCAAATTTAGCTATGCCTAAAGTAGGACAATCCTAAAGGTTCATGGAACATACTTAAAAATTATCTATTACTTATCTGACATTTAAATTTAACAGGCAATTTACATTTTTGGTAACACTACCCTAATTATCTCAAGGTAATTATCTAATTATCTCAATTAACTCAGCATTATAAAATTATGCTAAGAGCATTATAAAAAATGCTAAGAGCATTGATTTCATTTCCTTTAACTTTTGAAACTGCAGTGAGGGGATTGAGATGGGTAGAAGATCAAATGAACCATGTTAGGATATTCACTTCAAAACATCTTAAACTTTCCAAGGACAAGAAACTTACCTATCATATTCATTGCCGCATCACCACCCAAACGCATGTTCAAGGGACTGGGAGGGGCTCAATGTGTTTTGAGAAAAGTAAATAAATAAATGAATGGCTTAGGTTTTGCAAATGCACATTCTTTTATCAGCATTAACCAGCCTCTGGCCAAGCAGTTTCCTTGGTCAGCTGAGCTCATAACTGAACGCCAGCTCCTGGTGACTGAGGTACACAGCTGCCTGTGGCCATGACCGGACACACTGCCAGGTGCAGACAGAAGTGCATGGAGCCAGCATTTACC
>PVJO010024199.1:0-24892 GCA_004026905.1 Hystrix cristata | reverse complement strand
TATCATTTTAACTATTTGCAAAATGATACTATATACAATATTTAAATACATGTTGCATAACCACCAGCTCTATCTACACCAAATTTTTTTAACAGTCTCCATAAAAACTTCATGCCAATTAGAAATTAACTTTCTCCTTCCCTCTTTCTCTAGTCCCTGATAATTTATTTCCTACTTTCTTCTCTACGAATTTGCCTTCTCTTAGTACCTCATATAAGTGGAGTCATTTAAAATCTGTCCCCGTGTCTGGCTTATTTCACTGAACACAGTATTTTCAAGATCTATGTTGTAGCATATATCAAAACTTCACTGCTTTTTATGACTGAAAGTCTTCCACTTGTATATGTATGTCATATTACCTTTATCCATTCATTTGCTGATAGATACTTGGGTTGTTTCTACCTGTTTGCTACCGTGAATAATGTACACACTTGTGAATGCTTGGTTATATGTATTAAGGCATATGTTCTATTTATTAGCTGACTAACACAACATCCTGGCCATCGCCTGTTACCTTCTATTTTTTTATCTTCATAGGTGAGAAGTGATACCCCATCGTTACTGTAATTTTCATTTTCCTAATAATTAATGATGCTGAGCATTTTTTTCTGTGCTTGGTGGGTATCTGTCTATATACTGGAGAAATTTCTACTCAAGTCCATTGTTGATTTTTGAGCTGGTTTTTCTTTTGGTCATTGCATTGCAAGCTTTTTATATATTGTGAATATTAATCCCTTGTTAAGTATATAATTTGCACCTTTTGCCCTTTCTATATTTTGCTTTCTTGTTAACTTCTGATGTAAAAATGTCCTTAATTTTGATGAAGTCTTATTCATTTATTTGCCTGTGCTTTTAGTGTCACAGCCATGACATCATTGCCAAACCCAAGTGATGAAGATTTCTCTTGATATTTTCCTCTAAGAGCTTTACTGTTTTAGCTCTTAAATTTAGACTTTTTTATGCATTTTGAGTTAATTTTTGTATATGATAAGGTCCAACACTTCATTTGTATGTGGATATCCAGTTTTCCTAGCATCATTTATTGAAAAAGTGGCTGTCTTTTCCTCCACTGAATGACTTTGTCACCTTTGTTAAAAATCAATTGACCATATCTCTAGGGTTTTATTTTGGGCTTGCTGCTTTCTTCTTGTACTTTGCTCCCCCCCCCCTTTTTGGTTAAAATGCTACGAATTTATTATCTTACAGTTCTAGAGGTCAGAAGACTGACACAGTCTCAATGGCTAAAATCAAGATATAGGCAGAGCAGTGCTCCATCTGCAGGCTTGAGGGACAAACTGGTTTCCTTGCCTTTTTCAGCTAGTAGCTGTTGTCCACATCCATTGGCTTGTGGCCTCTCCTTCCATCTTTTTTTATTTCCTTTTTTGTTGTGCTGGGGATTGAATCCAGGGCCTTTGGAGATGCTAAAATTATTGAAAAACTTATATGACAACTATTAAATCTCCATCATCTTGGCTGATTGGTCTGGTTATTAGGCTGGGCTCAGTAAAGTGCTATAAATTTAAATACTTCACTGAATTAGCAAATAATAAAAGTTTTCATATCCTAGAAAAAGATCTAGACACAGGTGCTGGTACCCTCTACTGACATCTTCCTGCCTAGGATGCTTCATGGCACAGACAGGTTAACCCTCATTCTGCTGCAAAGCTAGACAAAGAGGGACAGCCTTACTGAGGACCCAAAGTAGTCTGCTTAGATGTATGCCATTCAAATTTTTCCTTTCTAAATAGCTAAAATTGCATACATTCTCCAATTCACAGGTGCAAAGGGTACAGAATGAAGATAAAGGTACTTTAGAAACACAGTTTATGCCATGAGCCAAGTTTTATATATACTGAATACAAAATACAGGCTGCGGTGTTGCTCAGGGGCCAAGCGGGTGCTCAGCATGTGCAGGCCTGGGCTCACTGTTTGGTCTCTCGCCATCCCCAACCCTCTTCATTCTTAGCACGATCCTTCTGCTCCCTCTGGTCACACTGGCACAGGGAGGTAACTGCCTTCATGTGTGACCCACTGGCCACTCCGTCAGCTGGGGGTGTGGTTCATGCCTGGCCGACAAGCTTTCTTCTCAGGGAATCTGCAGTTAGGACTGGGGACTCTGGAACTGAGGAGCTTCCAGGAGCAGTTACTTTCTGCCCAGCAGACTGGGAGTCCCTTTGGAGACAGGAAAGGATGAGAAGTGACTGGAACCAAGGGAAGGAAGCAGATTATCCCAGTCTGAATTTCCGGAATTTTCCCTCCTACCAGGGACTGACCTGAGGGTCTCTGCACCAAGCTACGTCCTCGGCTGTTTTTTTTGACACATTCTCCCTCAGTTACTAAGTTGTCTAAACCAGGGTTAACCTTGCTATCTTCCTGCCTCAGACTCCCAGACTGCTGTAGGTGCACACTGCTGCTGGGACTCCATGCCCAGCTTAGCGAGTTGCCAGTCTTTTCCTACGGCCCAGCAGCATTACTGGGCTGGCACGCCCCATTTTACCCTGCCCCCCTGAGGACAATCCTTTGCACCTTCTACTGTTAAACATTTTGGGGGTGGCTGGAGATCGAACTCAGGGCCTTGCACTTGTTGGGCAAGCGCGCTACCACTGAGCTAAACTCCCAACTGCTGTTAAATATTTTAAGAGCAACAAATTTTTAAAAGTTTTTGGTGAAATAGGTTTATTATTTGTATCAAAGAAGATGTCAACTTATACATTTTGTTATGTACATAATGAAGTATAATATACAAAACAATCAAATACAATCAAATAACTATGAAGGGCTTAGAACTCTTTTTAAACACACATACTGATAGCCAATAGAGCAATTTTACTCATTTTGAAACAAATCAGACAAGCTTAAGTATCATAGGGTTTCTCTTCTATGAGAAACCCAAAGTGTAAAAAAAAAAAAAAAGCAAAATAAAAGATACTAGGAAGTAGGGAGATGATCTTTCTCAAACGAGAAGGGGGTCAAGAGACAGAGGGAGGGGAAGGGAAGGGAAGAAAAAAGAATTGGGATGTGTTATGTACATATACCAACTCCCCACAAGGAATGTAATCATTACACACTGTAAACATGTACTAATAAAAATAAAAACTATTTTTATTCAAATTAAAAATAAAAATTAAAAACTTTTTATCAAAAAGAAAAAAATGCTAAATTTAATGCTAGGTATGTTTTTAACACTAAAAAACCAAACTGGAAAAAAATATGATTTGTTATAATGAAGATAAAGCAGTGTTTCATTTCTTTCACTTATTTTCACAATAACTACAACATTTTCCTTGATATGTCCAAAATGAAGAGAGAAGCATTACTGTACTCACTCGTCAGCGGCTCCTGCTCTAAATGAGACTCCTCGGGGGCGTCGAAACGACCCAGCGGCAGTCTGGGCTTCTTGAGGGCTGGTTTGCTGGACTCCGCTTTCCCTCCTGGAGGGGAACTGACTTTCCTCAGAGAGTGACAGAGGAGGGGTGACCCTAGCGGATGGGCAGAGCAGAAAAATGGAGCCGTTCATTTATTCTGCTCAAAAGCTGAGTAATTTTACTTACTTGTTTTTAGTTTACATATTCATTTATCAAGCTTCAAAAGGCACAAAAGGGGAACGCAAACACTTCCCTCCTCCCCTACTTTCTGGACAGCTGTTTTCCTCCCTCAGTACCAGGTCAGTAGGTTGAAAAGGAAGCTCTGATAGGTTAGTTAGCCATTATCAAAACTGTAGAAATACAGAGTCTGCCAAAAAATATATATACGCTTCAGGAAAAGAAAAACTTGTAAAAATATTTTAATACTAAATTTACTGATCCATCATGAGATTGATACAAGTTACCTCTGGCCTCTACAATTACAAGAGGTGCTCAAAGTGGTGGCCATCAGCTTCTGGACATTTATTAGTACAGCGAACTGCTGCTTGGGTGACCTGGTCACTGAGATCATGGCACATACATTTTCAGCTTCTTCTCTGAAGGCCGGCAGTGTAATGGGTTTTGTGTGATATATGATGTCCTCTAGGGCCCCATATGAGGGTAAGACCATCTGATGAAAAAAACGCCATACTGTTTTTCTTTTCCTGAAGTGTGCATACATTTTTTTGGTGGATTCTGTATATAAAACACTGATCGCCATCTCAAGCAATGCTAACATATCAGGGCACAGGCTATTACAAGCATCTAAGAAGCTGGGATGGTAATGCATTTCTGCAAGACCCACACTTGGGAGGCTGAGCCAGGAGGATCCCATGTTCAAGACCAGCATGGACTACATAGCAAGAACCTATCTCAAAAAAAAGAAAAGAACTAAGTCCTATGAGTTTTTCAATAATAGTATTTAGTCCAAGTACACCACCCTGACAAAGGCGGAGGAAGTGAAACCCACACAAGTAGTTTTAAGGTTGGGCGGAGGAAGTGAAACCCACACAAGTAGTTTTAAGGTTGGACAATAAACAAAAAGCCCTATTAGATGAGTAGGATCAGCAGACAGGCACGGGTAAGCCCAGGAGCGTCTCCTTCCATTCTGCCTATGAAACAGCAGATGCTTAGCAATGCTAACTGTATTAACGTTAGTATTACACTTTGGCCGTTGACAGACTTAAGGTTACCTTAACTTTCCCTGAAAGAGCTGACGAACTTAAGGCACAAACCACCTTTTAGGAATCCAAAGAAATAACCACCATAAAGCCGTGTTTTCTACTTGAAGAGGTGGTCTGGCCTGAGCAGGCCACCTATTTAGACCTCACTGCAGGCTATCCATTTAGTCTGAACCCCCCAGGGGAACATTCTACTGTAACATGGATCCAAGTCTAAAAGTTAAGTGCTTCCGAGCAAACCCTCGGAGAAGAGACATTCTCTCAACCCATGGCTCGTGGACATCCCATGGATGGAATCCCACAGAGAGTCAAGCACCCAAGCCTCACAAACCAGAGCCAGCAGAATGAACAAACAACAGTGAGACTGTCGGGGCGCGGGCCAGAGGTATGTATGAGATGAATACACAGCGGTAAGGGACTTTGGGAGCCACATGCCCAAAACCTCCCGGAGTGCAAGGTCAGAGATTAAAAGAAGGCCTACAGGGCCACAAGTCCAGGGAGGATGGAAACACACTGCCTTAAGGAATAAATGCTCAGGTCCTCTCCTCCCCAGACTCCGACTTATTACTAAGACCACTCGAAGGTCAGTCATGTAAGAGACCACCCTGACCGTCCCTGCCCCCTACATGAACTCCTGCAGTGACGTCCAGGGTGAGCTGTTACAAACGGCTGAGCCAGAACCTCTGACTCCTGTTCTGAGATGCCATTTTTGCTTCCTGCATGTGCTCCCACCACTGCCATCCAATATGAGGTCCTCATCAGACCCGACTCATAAGGATGTCACACCCTTGAATCTCCAAAATTGGGAGCTAAGTAAATCTCTTTTCTTTAATACTTAACCTGCCTCTAGCATTTCATTATAGTAATGAAAAACATTCATATATCAATAATTGCTGTAAATAAACTGGACTGAACTCAGGTTAAAAATAGTCAGATTGCAACAAAATACCAAAGTCTAGTCATATGCTGTTTATGAGATACACCATTCCCTCATTTCCAAAAAAAAAAGACACACAGAAAATGGAAAAAAAATATTTAAAATATATAACATTTGTAATTAAAAATTCTCATTATATTCCTGTGGCTTACTTTTAAGTTCACAAATAAATACAGTACATATTTATGTCATAAAATACAATTTTTTATTTCTGGGGCTGGGGTTAAATCAAGGGCCTTATTCATGCTGTTTCATGATGTCTGATGATGTAGGTCAGTGAGCATACATGATGTTTTGAAATATGCATACACTGCAGAATAGCTAAATCAAGCCAATCATAATATGCACTACCCACGCACCTAGTATTTGTTCATGTCCACGACAATGAAAAGCTACACTTGGCAATTTCTAAGTATGTAATGCATTGTTACTAACTACAGTCACCATGCTGTATACATCAGTGTGGGAAAGGTCTTATAAATACTGTACACAGAACTGGGAAAAATAGTCATTCATGAACAAAAGAAAAACTGTTTTTTGGGCCATACCACATACGAAAATCAGTTCCTGATGGGAAAAAAACCTTAAATATAAAAAGTAAAACTACAGACCCTTGAGAAGAAAATACTGTACAGTGTATCTCTATCAGGGTAGTGAAGGGTGAGACAAGACTACAAGGCACTAGCAATAAACAAAAGATCAAGAGAAGATTACACTAAAATTATGAATATCTGTTCATTAAAAGATACTTTTAATATTAAATCTACATGCAGGCCCATTAGTCTACATTGTGTTGGGTTTTAGGCCCATCATTCTACACTGTGTTGTGTTTTATATGACTTAAAAAAAAAAAAAAAACACGCTACAGCCAGTCATGTGGCTTTTACCTGTAGTCCCAACTACTGTACTTGGAAGGAGAGGCAGAAAGATGATTTCAGCCCAAAAGCTGAAGACCAGATGGCCCAATATAACTAAAAAAGGTTGGTGGGGGCTGCAGGAGAGTGGGAAAGCTCAGTGGGAGAGTGCCTAGCATGTACCTGCATGGGGCGCTGGGTTCATCCCTAGCACCGAGAAAAAAAAGTTAAAGGTTAGCATCCAAACATATATAAAGAACCTAAGAAAGATAAACGATCCATTAAGAAATATGTCACACAAAAAAACTAATAAAAATTTGAAAAATCTTTGAAGATCGCCTGGGCTACACAGTGAGGTCAAGACCAGCCTCAACTATATAATGAGACCCTATTTCAAAACCCCAACCAAAAAAAGAAAAAGTAAAATCATGGGATAAAATTTTAACTCTCTTGGCAGCCAAAACTTAAACTCTCAGACAAAACCCAATGTTGCCAACTGTGTTGAACAACAGGAACTCTAACACACTGCAGGTAGAAGTCAGCGTAAACTGCTAGTGGGACCAGAAAATGCCTTTATAACTCGGTATTATGTGAAAATGAACTGGCTCATACCATTCTGCAGGAATTCCACTCCTTGAACTGACACTGGGCAACAGACACAGGTCTGTAGCTGCGAATCCCAGGGATTCTAGAATTACTTTAACATCCACTGAGAAGGAAAACCTAAAATGTACCATACACCTGATGTAGGAGATGGGGTCTGGCAAAGCTGGCTGGGGAAATGAGCGGGACCTGTCAATTACAAGATCCCAGGACAACGTGAGGACCCGTATGTAGAACTTCTCACCAGCTCCCAGGAGATGTAGACGGAATAAAAGAAGAGCAGCCGTCACCGAAGGCTGCGATGGTAGGTTTATACGATAGCCAAAGCTGCATTTCTCAGCTGGAGCGTTTACTTTTATTTTTGCTTTTACCTTCTTTCTCTCTTGCTCGACCCAAGTTCTCTCTGCAAAGCTGGTTTGTTTGCACTTTTCAAACAAACTTTTTGGCACTGTTATTGGCTTGTCTCATCCAATTCTTTGTTCTGGAATACTTTTGATTGGTAAGTCATTTCTAAAGAAATTATCCTTTAACATACCCACGACTGAATAACTACAACCTCACATATAAGATACGGTTCAATCGCAAAAGATAGCATTAGCCAAAAAAAGCAAATAAATACAAACTGTACGAAATCATTTCTATAAAGATTTAAAAAGTACAAAGTTCCATGATTGTATCACAAAGCAGCATACAGAAAGCTCGTTGGTAACAAAATAGTCTATATCTTAAATTGTAGAATGGGTTCATAATGCTGCTTTTGCTTCATAACTTATACATGCGCTATGCAAATTTTCAGTATGAACTATTTCATAATTGTTCAAGCTGGTGAAAAGGGATGCTGAAGGAACACACTAAGAATTACTTTGAGGTTTGGATAATGTAAGATGTTTATTTTCTATACTGTTGATTTCCGGACCATTAAAAAATTTTACAACTAATACAATAACATGTGTTTAAGGAAAATGATACAGAAAGTAAAACCAATTGCGCAGAAATCAGGCCATTTACCATGAAGTCAGTAATTGTGTTTTCAACTTATGTACTACTGTAGCTAACTTTTCAGGGATGTTGTAATTTAAAGCATGCTTAGCATACTAGGTGTTTTATGCTAAGTGATATACTGAGACCAACAAAAATGGTTTTTTTTTTTTTTTTGGAGACAAGGTCTCACTCTGTAGTTCAGGCTGGCCTCTAACTCGAGGTGGTAATTCTGCTTCAGCCTTTCAAGGGCAAGGATTACAGGCGTGTACCACCACACAGGAATGTTTTAAAAACTGCTAGTTTCTACTGAAAGCATGCAAGCTTCTGCACTAATTATTCCTGGCTTCACCTAATTTTTCTTATCTATACTAATTTGCCTTTGGCCTACTTCCGAATTTTTCCATTTTTAATAGAACAAAGGGCCGCAAATCCTCTTAGATTTAAGTATGTGAGTGGCTGACTCATTCTCTTCCGTGCCACTATACCCAGGTACACCACAAACACCGTGTGCCCCCAGAGTGCCGGGCACTTCGGTACGGCCGGAAGGAAAAGGGCCGGGGACCGGAAGTGTCGGCCCCACCTCCGGCTCTATGCGCGGCCCCGAGATCCAGGCAGCAGGAGGGGCCCAAGAAGAAAAACCCGGCAGTCCCCGCCAGACGTGGGCACACGCGGGGCTCACTCCGCGGTAGTCCTTGAACCTTTGCTACCCCGTCCCGACCGGGCGCCTTACTTGCCGCTATCCACGGGGTGGCGTGGACTCTGCCAAACAAACCGGCGAGCCTGGATACGGTCATGATGCCGCCTCCAGTGGCGTCTGCGCACGCGCAGCTGAGGGACGAGGGGGGCGGGGAAGCGCAGCAAGGCTCTGGGGGGCGGGGCTTGAGGCGCGGGGCTTACGTAGCCCCCTCCAGTAATTCGCACCTTTGCAGCCTCCTGCTAGAAAAGGAGTGGGGAGTGGCTTGGGTGTTTCTTATAACTACCCAGAACTACCCAGAACTCAGCCTTGATTAAACCCCAAATCTCTTGCCCAGCTTGTCTTTATTCCTGCCTTCTCTTGGTCTTTTCAGGCTCTAGTAATTACAATTTGGGGGGTGTGTGTGTGTGTGTGCTCGAACACAGGGCCTTGCTCTTGCTAGGCAATTCCTGCCTTCTCTTGGTCTTTTCAGGCTCTAGTAATTACAATTTGGGGTGTGTGTGTGTGTGTGTGTGTGTGTGTGTGTGTGTGTGTGTGTGATCGATCGAACACAGGGCCTTGCTCTTGCTAGGCAAGTGCCCTACCACTGAGCTAAATCCCCAGTCCTAGTAATCACTATTTTTAATCTTTTTTCTTTGGTGGTACTGAGGTTGAACCCACGGGCACAATACTACTCAGCTACATCCCCAGCCTTTTTTATTATTATTTTTTGACTTGGTCTCTCTAGATTGACCCAGAGACACTTGTATTTGAGATCCTCTTGTCTCAGCCTCCCAGAGTGCTGGGATTGTAAGCGTGCCAGCTTCTTTGTTTTTTGAGACGGGGTCTCCTTTGTAGTCTAGGTTGTCCTTGAATTCGCTGTATACCCCAGGATGACCTCGAACTTGCCATCTTCTTGCCTCAGCCTGCCTACTGCTGGGATTACAAGTGTGGGCCATCACTGTTTAGTAATCATTATTACGCAATCTGATCGACTTTTTTTTTTTTTTTAAACAAAACACAAGGGGTTGGGGATTTAGCTCAGTGGTTAGACTGCTTGCCTAGCAAGCACAAGGTCCTGAGTTCGATCCCTGGCACCAAAAACAAACAAAAAACAAAACAAAACCCCCACACAAATAGAAATAACAAGTTCTAGTGTTCTGTATCACAGTCTCCTACTACAGGAGTATATTTTATGAAATAAGAGAAAGATGTTCAAAGGCTGCAAACACAGAGGAGATGGGAATGTTAATCACCCAGATTTGATTAGTACATTATATACATATGAAATATCACGCTGTAACCTACAAATATATACAATGATTACGTGTTAATAAAGGTTTAAAAACTTACGATAGAAATGCTAACTACTCGTATTTGAACATTACATGCTGTATACATATACTGTATCAAATTATTACACTGTGCTCCATAAATGTTTACAATTAATAAATATACCATGCTTAATGGTGCAGCCCTGCAATCCCAGCACTCTGGGAGGCTGAGGCAGGAGGATTGCAAATTTGAGCCCAACTTGAGCAATTTGGCAAGATCTTGTCTCAAAAAATATATATATATGTACACATACACGTGTGTCTGTGTGCGTGTGTATATGTGTGTACGGGATGAAATTTAGTGTGAAGTCCCAAGGTTCAGTCCTCAGTACCACAACACTAAAGTGGGGTGTGGTGGCACATTCCTGTATTCCCAACAATGGGGGCTGAGGCAAGGCGATTACCCTGAGTTCCAGGCCAGCCTGAGGTACACAGTGAAATCCCGTTTCAGGCAAACAAAATGAATGACTAAATAAAAATAAAAACATTAAATTATGTTGAATTTTCCCATACCATTAAATGTTTCTGAAAATAAATTTTTAATGAATTTGAAAGACTCCATCTTTTTTTTTTTTTTTTTTTTTTTGGTACCAGGGATCAAACTCAGGGACTTGTGCTTGCAAGGCAAGCACTCTAACCACTGAGCTAAATCCCCAGCCCCTGAAAGACTCTCTTAAGAATTTTATCTTTTTTTTTTTTTTTTTTTTTTTTTTTTTTTTTTGAGACAGGGTCTGGCTATGCAGTTCAGACTGGATTTGAATTCACTAATATAGCCCAGGCTGGCCTCGAACTCACGGCAATCCTCCTCTGTCATCCTCCTGAGTGCTAGGATTACAGGTGTGTGCCACCATGCCCGGGAGACATATCATTTAACTGTTGTTCCATAGCTGGACTTCCAGTTTTTTTGTAAACCAGCAAAACAAAACAAAAAACAACCAACCAACCAAAAAAAAAAAAAAAAAACCCCAAAACAGAAAGTCATAGTTGAAGTTAGATGAGGGAATAGTTCCAATAATCCTTCAGTCTGAAGCTAATTGTCAGGGCTGGGGATTTAGCTCAGTGGTTAGACAGCTTGCCTAGCAAGCACAAGGCCCTGAGTTCAATCCCCAGCACCAAAAAAAAAAAAAAAAAAAAGTGAAGCTAAATGTCTCTTAGATTTTTGGGGGGGTGATAGTGCTGGGGATTGAATTTAGGGCCATGTGCTTGCTAGACAAGTGCTCTACCACTGAGCTAAATCTCCAATGCCAGAATATCTCTTTTATAGTACACAAAGATTGAGCATGTTTTACGGTATTCTTTTGACTATGCAAATATGCTGCCTTTACCTCATCCACCTTCCTTTTTAAACTTCTCCTCTTCAGTATGCCCTTAATTTGTATAACTGACGCACTGGCCAGGTGACCTGAAAGGTGACATTTTTGAGTGAGGCCGAGGGCAGGAGAAGGCTCTTCATCTGGTCCAGCCTACAGTGCAAAGAGCTCCGACAACTGGCCCTTGAATCCCAGCAGCTCTGATGGGTTTAGAGCAAATGCAGCAGATTAAGCAGCTTTAAGCAACCTATGGGAGGTCTTTACACAATCACAGTGGAGGCTCTAGAAGTTTGCAATTTTTATATGCATTCCTGGCTAGCTATTGGGCCTTGGTAGTGTCTGGCCATGTTACATCAGGTGGCTAGGCAATCTGAGTTTCTTATGGAGAGTTACCTGTTCTCCTAGATAATGAACCTTTTCACTAAGAGGAAGTGGTATATACAGAATAGAGTCAGAGGCCAAACTCAAGCAATTTGCTCTGGCAGGTAGCTCACATGCCTGAAGTCATACTTTTGAACTTTAGCTTATGTTTAGTGCTTAATGATGAGTTCCTAACCTACCTAGCAATGGGCTGCTTTTAGCATTTAAAGCCCTGTTAAACAGAGGTCCTCGAAGAACAGAAAAAGGGGGAAAAAATCCTTCCAGAGGATTTTTAGTTTATCTTGCACGCTTTGCCTGGAAGGCGATGAGGCTTAAGGTAAAGATCAGTCCCCTTTCATAAGCAGTGACTGGTTTAGTCAGATGGTCAGGAACTGGGAACATAAATGTTTTGGGATAGCTCTTTGGAACAGGACTTCTCAAAGTGGTTCTGAAGCACAAGAGCATTTGGGTCCCCTTGAGTGTCCTTAAAAAAAAAAAAGGTTCGTATTGCAGAAAGATTCTCAATCAGAAGATAATTATATTGATTGCTGATTGCTGCCCAATTATACCAAAATTTGAAGCCTCTGTTTAAATGAGGCTGCAGCTAAGCTATTGGCTAGAGGTTCCAGTTTTACCTGAAGGGATGACTGGGGGAGGATCAGTGTCCAGGGCATTCACATGAATATTGCAGTTTTTAGTTCTCTGTGGGCTTTGGGACTGGAGACTTGCTAGTGGGCAAGCTTCTCAGTTTCTTGCTAGGTGGGCTTCTTCAAAGGTCATTTCACAACATGGCAACTGACTTTCCACAGAATGAATGAGCCAAAGAGCAAGAAAACCCACTCATGATGGACATCACAGTTTTTGTGATCTGATTTCAGTAGAGACATCCCACCATTTCTGCTGTATTCTCTCATTAGGTTCGAGACATTCTCAAAGGGAGGGAATTACATGAGGGCTGCGTATCATGATGATCCACTCTGTGGACATCGGTTGGCTTCCTTCCTGTACCAGCGTGGTCTGCCCAGTGGGCCCACTAATAATGTAGCTGTGGTGGCCAGGACATGCGTATACTTTTCAGTCTTTAGGACTGATTTGCTAGCACCATTACTTATCAAACAGTGACCCTAATGGAATCCTACTATCATGAAGAAGGCAGCATTCCTTTGTTCTTTGTTCTTCAGAGGAATAGGCAATTATTCTGGATCTGGACTGCTTTCCCTGATTTATCCTTTTATTCACTGCATGTCATCTGTGGACTTACTGAATACCTTATCCTAGGTACGCCTTATACAGCAGTCCATGTAACATTACTTCTTACCAAAAATCTAATTTTTTTTTTTCTGTGAAAAATGTATTACAGGGGACTGCTAGCTGCTGGACTCACTAACCTTAAGTCTTCTGTCCCCCAGAAGATGGTCTTGCAGGATGCTGAACAGCCCTACTGAAGGCTTAGTTTTGGAATGAGGTGAGAAAATACACTTTGAGATGCAGTCTTGAAGGATTCCTCATGTTCCAAATAAGGTAATAGTTCTTGATGATACTCTTCTATTGACAGCAGAATGCAAAGAGTAGAAGAGATCAGCGTCTCACTATTACATCTGACACACTGCCTGTATATCTTGCTTTCCATTGTGGGCCCCTGTCCCCTCGAGAATCCTTGGCTTGTTTGATGTTAACTCAGAACTGCTTGGTCCTCAGCCCTGGACTCGTGCCCTGTAATGCAGTTCACTGCGTGTGCAGGTGTCACCCAGCTCTCTGTACCATGCTGTGGGAACTGGGGCCTAACGATATGATGCACATATACTGACCTATGGCTACCTTGCTATGTATGTCAAACTCTTTCCACACTTTGAAAGTTTTCTGCTATTACCTCTGTAAACAGGTTTTTAGGCCCTTTGTGTTGTCGTCTGATTTTTCACTCATTCCAGTTAATCTTAGTCTTCTTCGTATCATCTAGCAGCTGCTGGATCGATTTTTCACGGTCCCTTGCTATTTTGAAGCTCTCATTAATTGGTCACCAACCACAGCCCTGTCTTCTAGGTCTGATATTCTGTCATCACATTGATTGATTCTGCTGTATATATGCTTTCAATAGTTTTTAATCTCCCAGATTTCTGTGTGAGACTATTTCATGAATACCTTGCTGTAATCTTTTTTTTTTTTTAAATCTAGGACCCTCCTTTCAGCATTCAAGAAACTGTAGCAGGCTAACCTGTTAGCATGCAAGCAGGATAAAATCTTACGTCTTTTACTGCTCTTGCCATTCATCTCCAGGATTCTAGATTCTGTTGGTGTAGCCATTTTTTTATCCAGAGGAATCCTTCTGCAAGGAGATACAATGTTTTCTCTAAATTGGACACTGGGTTACCACCTGGCCATTTCTAGCTCATTCCTCTAGAAAAGGAAGTTTGAAAAAATGGTTATGGTGCTAGCTGGTGTGACTGACACTGATGACCAATGGAGAAGGGAAGGAGGGAGAGGAGTACTAGAACTCAGGGAGGCTCCTAGAATCCGTCCTCACCATACACTGTCCTTAAACATCATGTTGGACTATAAAATTGAAGACTATTTTACCCAAATATAGAAAAGACAAACTGCAGCTGAGATCCTTGGGCACCCAGTAGATAAAGAAATCTGATCAGCTAAGGTGCTGCTTGGACACAAAGGGATTGGGAAGAGGGGGCAGTATTGAGAAGTTATAACCATCTAGACTCATGACCAGTGGAACTAAGAACTGCTTACCATAGGTGTTTTTCATCAAAGAAGTTTGGGACATAAAATATGCTGCTAGTCATATGCTATCTTAGAAATTCTGACTCTTATTGGTCTGTTATGGGCTCCGGAATTTAACAAGTAGTTCAGGCGATTCTCACCAAGAAAGCTTGCAAAATATTGTTCTAGCTCTATTTCCTTTCTCATTGGCTCCTGCATCCCTATCTAATTAATTTCCTTATTTTCCCATTCCTATGCTATTATTTTGTATGGAGGTGATGGTTAGGTCGCACTTCTGCCTATAAGTTGCCAACTACTGAGACAAGATCATTACAGAATCAGAGAAGACAACTGCTAGATCTGGACTTGAGGGTTTATGGTACTATCAGGAGGAATCATTTAAAATGGGTAAGTGTGGGGTTGAATAGTGTACCAAGATGTGAAGATAAAAAGATGGACTGTAGTAGATCTCTGGTATGTTTTTATACTTGGTGCTACTACCACACCTATTTGTTAGTTTCGTGAATCTTGGAAAAGTGATCCAGTTTTTGACTTTGGAAGCTGATTGCTGTCTTTGATGCCTGATAGCCTGAGCACCAGCACAAAACTTGGTTAGTTGGACAGTCTCATCTCGCTGGACTTTGAATCTGGAGTTAGTGATATAAGTAAGTATTCGAAACCCAGTTCTCAGGGGCACTGCTGCCAGCAAAAGTACAATCTTTCACCTTTTAAGGCCAGAACTTGGCTATGATTTTGCTCACCTAGTTTCCTTTGGCTTATATCTGGTTTCCAAGGTTTGTTCTCCAGCCTTTCCATCAGTTCTGGGAGCTACCTATTATTCCAATATATTCCTTTTTTCTGCTTAAATTTATTATGTTGTTTCCAATCATGAAACCTTATTGGTATATTTCATTCACTAAGAGTCAATTATATCATGTCAGATAATCGTTTCTCCTTTCCTTTAGCAATTTAACCTCATCTCATAATCTGAATCTAGAAGTGAACAATGTGTGACAGTTTCCTGATAAATCAAAAACTAAATGTTAGTTTTTAAAGCATGATCACTGATAGGCTTTTAATATTGCATTGAAATCACTAACAACCATCCATGATCCTAAGAGCAATTGACTCGAGTACTATTTATATTATTGTGAATAAGGGATGGGGTATTGCTCAATGGAAAGCACTTGCCTAGTACACATAAGGCACTGGGTGTATATACACACACACGCACACACACACACACACACATTATTATAAAGCCAGGTGTGGCGCTGCACATCTGTAATCCCAGTACTCTGGGGGGCTGCGGCTTATTGTGCTTTATAACATACACTTATGATGCAGATATTCTCATTTCAAGAATGTTAAAGGGTGAAAGAAAAACACATCCATTTTCCTTTGCAATGCTACTGCTATGACCAACAGTTAGGAAATACACTTGTCCCCCTTGCCTACACTTTGGTTTCCAAGGTTTCAGTTATTCATGGTTAACGATGATTTGAAAATATTAAGTGGAAAATTCCAGAAATAAGCAGTTTGCAAATTAAAAAAGAGTATGTGATGGAAAATAGGTATAGTTACATTGTCCAGTTACATTGTCCTTGATAATATTAGTCATTTTTGAAAAATTTGAGAGCTTTTTAAAGTAAATAATTATTCAGAGAAATCAATGAAATTCTTGTAACTATTTGGTATATACAAATGACTGGTCTATAGAACTGATTTAGTGCATCTAATTGTAAATAAAAACATTTTCAGTATGAATCACTCAATGACGGAGAAACATTCTGAGAAATGTATTAGTAGAAGATATAATCATTGTGCAAACATCAGAGTATACTATACACACTTAGATAATATAGCCTCCTATACTCCTAGGCTATATGGTAGATACCACTGAATACACAGTTCACTGTTGACTGAAACACTGTCATGTTGCAAATTACTGTACTTATAGTATTCGAAGAATAAGCAAAGATGTACAAGTGTGTTAGCTGTTCCTCCAGAGAGTCATTTGTTCATTTATTAATACCAGGGCAATAACATGATGCTAAAAATAACATGCATCAATTATACAATATACACTTACAAAAACCTTCTGACCATTATAATTGGTGAATGCAAACATTCCATCCACCCTTAGTGCATTATTATTTTCACAAGTAAAACAGGAAAGGAAAATAGTGAATTTAATGCTATTCAGCACCTTTAGTAAAGTCAAAAGACTGAACATCTCCATATATCAAAAACATTTGCATCCGAATCACCAAACATGTAAAGTTATTTTTACCATTTTTAACATGAATGATTTTATTTACATTACTCTTTAGATCAATAAATTTTAACAATATTTAAAAACGATCTAAATTCATAAAAGTATTTCATAAATTTCAACATTTAATTATTATGTACATATAAGGAAGTCCATGAAAAAAGTTAAAGAAATGTGGTCAGAAAGTTCAAGCAACATTACCAAATTTAGCAAAAGTCCAATCTAATCAAGGCAGAGGGCATTCAAACATTCAAAAATTTTTAATAAAAGTCAACATGAGAAATAATGTTGAACCTAACAGTAGAAAATATATTTTAATAGGCATGACGTATGTTTAATAGCAACAGTAATGACTTTATAGAAAACATTTATAACATTGTCATGTATGAACTACCTGGTTTGATCTTATGATAAAATAATGTTTTAGGACTAAAGAAGTTGATTTCAAAAAATATATTTTAGCAGCCATTTTATTTCCAGTTAAAACGCATTTAAGATGTTAAAAGCAAAATTGATAGTTAACTAAAGAACACCCCAAAACTAGAAAATTTAAAATCCCATGCTCTTCTAGCAATAACTGCCTCTAGTATGATGTAGTCTGATGTACGGACTGTGGAAAGCCAATAATAAATAATCAGACATACATATGGGCTTAAAATTTCACTGAAATACTTAGGTAGCAAAATATATGAAAAAGTAATAGAAAAGTAAAAAGAGAAAATTAAAAAATATTGCACAGCCACATTACCTAGAAAGTAAAGTTGATGTTTAAAAAGCTCTACACATGGATGATATAAATTATCTTCCATATAAAAAGATATAAATATTTCTTAGAACTTACTGGCATCTACACTAAACTATAATACACTATTTGAATCACTGTTGAATGAGGTAATTGTCAAGTCTCTAACAATGCTTTTATTCTACTGGAAATATTTGAGGGCAGCAACCAGAAAGAATTTCTCTAAAAATATTTCCGAATCGAGAACAGCTATATGTGCCGCTCTCCCGATGAGTGAATCGGCAGTATTGGGTAAAGCATTGATGACATTGTATCGCACCAAATTACAGTCTGGGCTTTGCAGAACTGGGCGAAGCAAGTTGTGGATCATTTCGGAATAGATCTGTCCTATGGAGCAAACAGGAAAAGGAACACTGTTCACATGTGTGACTGGAAAAATTCTATGGCAACTGTTAGGTGATTTTTAAGATTCAGTTATATTAATTTCCACATAAAGCAAATAATTTCTTTTAAAATACTTTTCTCCAGCTACCATTTGAGACTCTTTTAGAGAAAATATAATCACATTATACAGCCAGGTAAAAATGACAATTTTATTATACATTTTTTCAACCTGAAATTTTTAACTCAAAATAATGAAGGTTACAAAGCAAACCATTTTCTTCAACACTAACTTGTGGCTCATTAAACCATTATAAAAACATGCTAGCAATGGTAAAACATCTTGATGTGGCAAAATAAAACACGTTAGTATACAATAAATTCTTTAACGTGTTCCCACCGCCTCGAACCACCATACATGCATGACTGTCCCATCCAGTGGCATGGGATGTTCTCATCAGTGGTACAAGCTACCTTATAGAACAGTCATGCAGTGCGGACCTGTCATGAATGTATTTAAAATGTCCTATGGTAGTTAACATTTCTAAATTGTTTTGAGAAGAACAACAAGTTTCTATAGTCAGAAGGATATGAGCTTGACTCAAAGAACAGGTTACCTTTTTTATTTAACACTTGGTTAAATTTTGAAAAAACTCTTTAATATCTTGTTCAGCTTTTGTTCAAAGTTGTGCTCCTTTCCCCCTCTTTTCGGTTGATTTTTAGCATAGATTTAATCAAGGTGATGGTAAACATAAAAGAGATAAATGTACAAACTGCCTAAGAGGCAAAACACTGTATGCACTACATGTCACTAATAGATGAATACTAACATTCCCATGGAACCTGTGAACTTTAAAGAGGTAGGTATTACATTTCAGAGGAGAGGCAGGATGAAGTCCTGAGGAATAAGATGGAAGAGTACACAGAACAATCAGAAAAATAGAAAAGAGGTGTTTAAAATTTTTACTTCCACCTTGCTTAGTTTCACTGAAAAATCAAGCTGGATTTCTGTCTGGTTCCATGCTACTTTTAAAGTATGTTTACATAGGAAGAAGTCCAAAATTCTCTTCATTAGATTTCCCCTGTCCCCCTAATGGCACAGAATCTCACTGTTAAAACAAAGAACATTTTTCTAGTTTCAACTACTCATCTAAAGTTTTTTGAATTATCCCCTTAAGCACTACCAGTACAAATGTGTACAAAGAGTTCTGTTGTAAGGGGATTTTTACTGTCATAATATGTAAAAAGCAAAGGGGCTGGGTAGAGCTTAAGTGGTAGAGCGCTTGCTTAGCAAGCACAAGTCTCTGAGTTCAATCTCCATCACCCCTACCCCTACACACAAAAAAAGAGTTTAAAATCAGTCTTGTTTCAAAAAAGGACCTGAGACAACTAGAGGTAGGAGACCCTGGTTCTTGCTTTAAACCTAACTGTGACTTTGGATAAGCCACTGGCTATCTTTGGGCAACTGGACCCAAGTCTCCTTCTGGCTGCAAATAGCTATGATTTAAATTCCTTTTTTAATTCACAAATAGCAAAATAAAAAAAAAAAATACCACTCAACTACTCCACTATCAGGAAAGAGGGGTGAGTCCTTGTTGCCATTTGCCTGAAAGCCAGACACAGCAAAACATGCAGCATGACCACATGTCCATTACCACAATCACCAACCCCAGTAAAGAGGAAATCCGAGCATGGATTACTTTTCTTTTTTTTTCAGACACGGTTTTACTATGTAGCCCAGGCTGGCCATGAACTCACTATGTAGCCCAGTCTGGCCTAAACTCAAAATCCTCCTGCTTCAGCTGGATCACAGGCATATACCACCATGTCACCCAGCTTTGATTACTTCTGAGACAACAAAATTGAGAAGCTTTTGTAATTAGATGAAAACACTGTTTCACTTGTAAAGACAGCTCATATAGCAGAAGAGAAGAACTGAAAAAATATAGAGGAAGGATAGCTGTTATTAAAAGTAGTTGGAAAAGAAGTAAAAGGAAAGAAAGGACGACAGAAAGAAGAAAGAGACTACATGAAAAATTTGAGAAAAACTTCATTCAAAGATACAACTCCATGAGAAATACTTCAAATTTACTTAATTACCTGACTGCTTGTCCTTTAAGGCTGTTTTACACATTTCAATCCGGGCAGAATGATAAGGAACATAGCGATCCTGTAGAGATCCCACCAGCACAACATTTTTGAAATAATGAAGCCCTTGGAATGGAAAATTAAGAATTGTAATGCAATAATTTACCAGATTTAAAATAACTTATTAGTATAAGATTAAGTAACAAAAATAAATCTATTTCACCAGTAGTACTAAGTCACTAACTTTTAAAAATACATTATGAGAGCTGAGGATTTAGCTCAGTGGTAGAGTGCTTGCCTAGCAAGTGCAAGGGCTTAAGTTCGATTCCCAGGATCCCCCCCAAAATACATTATGAATCCTTTCTTCCAATTTCTACATAGTCTCTAAAAACAGCCAGTTTCATTGTACATAGTCTTTTACTGCGGGTGCACTAAATAAGGGCAGGGACTATGGTGCAGTGGTAGGGAAGAAATTAGATGTGTTGGACTGAGGTTCTATAGGAAGCATATTACAATACTGTTACCTCTGAAAGGGTATTCTTCAATATTCAGGGATATTTCCAAAGAAAATTATACTCTTGGCCATAATGGGTTTTCCCTGCATGCCAGCACCCAGATTACCTTTGGGACATTAACAATACTGAGGTGCATTCCCAGAGAACTCGGTATTGGGCCAATTACACTGACGCCCCCCCCCCCCAAATTAATAGACGTGGCTGGATCTTAGGGTGGAGGCAAAGTACTATGGTTAGGCATGCCCAAAGTACATCACTGAAAAGCAACTAACTAAAGAGATTTCTATTCTAGCAACAAAGCTTTTCCACTGTAGGCACCCACAAGACTCAGCACAAAACAAAACAAAACAAACAACAACAAAAAATAAAAGTGTGAGCTTTTTTTATGCTTCATAGTTGGAGGAGAAAACTTTAAGGCAAAGAAAAATTGATGGATAAATCAGGAATGGATCCTATTAACTACATGACATCCAATACAGCTATGAAAATCAAAAACCAAAATGGTAGCTCTTCATCTGGTAGCAGCTTATTTAAAACAAAATGTGTGCCTTCCTTACCTAAAGGGACTCAAAGAAACGCCTTAGGAAATCTGTTTGTGTACCTGAAAGTGTTCAAATATATTCATCAAGTGACTCATCTATAGAACCAAGGCCATGGACTTAATGGCATTAATTCTCAAACTCTTTAAAAAAATTGAAAGACAAGCAATACTCCCAAATTCATTCCTGGAAGCAAGCATTACCTATACCAAAGCCAGAGAAAGATCCAACGAAAAAGAGAACTACAGGCCAATCTCATTAATGAACATAGATGCAAAAATCCTCAGTAAGATACTGGCAAACAGAATGCAACAAATCATCAAGAAGGTTATACACTATGATCAAGTAGGATTCATCCCAGGGATACAGGGATGGTTCAACGTATGCAAATCAATAAATGTGATGATACACCATATTAACAGAGTCAAGGACAAAAACCATATGATCATCTCAATAGATGCAGAAAAAGCATTTGACAAGGTCCAACAACCATTTATGATAAAAACCCCACAGAAAATTGGACTAGACTGGTCTTTATCTCAATCTGATAAAAGCCATCTACGACAAACCAATAGCCAACATCACACTAAATGGTCAAAAATGAAAAGTTTTCACTCTAAAATCTGGAACAAGACAAGGATGTCCACTGTCACCACTCTTATTCAATATAGTTCTGGAAACATTAGCCAGAGCAATTAGACAAGAGAAAGAAATAAAAGGAATAAAGATAAGAAGTTAAATTATCACTATTTGCAGATGACATGATACTCTACCTAAAAGACCCAAAAAACTCCACCAAAAGACTTCTAGATTTAATAATCAAATTCAGCAGTGTAGCTGGGTACAAAGTCAACACTCAGAAATCAGTAGCATTCCTATACATAAATAACAGATTCACTGAGAGAGAAATTAGGGAAACAACACCTTTCACAATAGCATCCAAAAAAATGAAGTACCACGGTATCAATCTAACAAAGGAAGTAAAAGATCCATACATCAAAAACTATAGTACTTTGAAAAAGGAGATTGAAGAAGATATCAGAAAATGGAAAGGTATCCCTTGCTCCTGGGTAGGAAGAACAAATATAGTGAAAATGGCCATACTCCCAAAACTGTTATACAGATTTAATGCAATCCCAATTAAAATACCAATAGCGTACCTCACAGAATTAGAGAAAACAATCCTAAAATTCATTTGGAACCAAAAGAAATCTAGAATAGCAAAAGCAATTCTGGGCAACAAAAGTAAAGCGGGGGCCATCATAATCCCTGACCCGAAATTATATTACAAAGCTACTGTAATAAAAACAGCATGGCACAAAAACAGACCCCAGGACCAATGGAACAGATCAGAAGATGCAGAAACAGGTCCAAACACTCTCAGTCACCTTATCTTTGACAAAGGGGCCAAACAACCTCACTGGAAGAAAGATAGTCTCTTTAATAAATGGTGCTGGAAAAACTGGCTCTTCACATGCCGAAGATTAAAATTAGACCCATATCTTTCCCCCTACACTAAGCTAAAATCAAAGTGGATCAAAGATCTAAATATTAAAACAGAAACACTAAATTTGCTGTAAGACAGAATAGGTCGAACTCTTGAAGACATAGGTGTAGGCAAAGACTTTACAAACAAATCCCCAACTGTCCAGGAAATATCACAAAGAATCAACAACTGGGATCTAATTTTATTAAAAAGCTTTTGCACAGCAAAAAACCCACCAATAGAGTGAAGAGACAATCCACAGAGTGGGAAAAAATTTTTTGCCAGCTATTCCCCTGACAAAGGACTAACATCTCAAATGTATAAAGAATTCAAAAATCAGACCCCGCAAATTTAAAGACCCAATCCAAAAGTGGGCAACTGAAATGAATAGACACTTCTCATATGAAAAAATAGAAACAGAAAATAAACATTTGAGAAATGTTCAACATCACTGGTCATTTGAGAGATGCAAATTAAAACAACCCTGAGATTCCGCCTCACTCCAGAAAGAATGGCTATTACCAATAAATCAACCAATAACAAATGCTGGAGGGCCTGTGGAGAAAAAGGAACCCTTCTCCACTGTTGGTGGGAGTGTAGACTGGTGCAACCACTATGGAAATCGGTGTGGAGATTCCTCAGGGAACTAGGACTAGAGGTTCCATAAGACCCAGCTATTCCCCTTCTTGGTATCTTCCCCAAAGAATTAAAAGCATCATACTGCAGGGGTACATGCACCCCCATGTTTATAGTGGCACAGTTTGTAATAGCTAAATCTTGGAAACAGCCCAAATGCCCATCAACAGCGGAATGGATAAAGAAAATGTGGGTTTTGTTATACAGTGGAGTACTACTCTGCCATAAAGAATGATAAGCTTGAGATATTTCGAGGTAAATGGATGCATCTTGAGACCATACTCTTAAGTGAAATAAATTGGACACACATGTTTAAATACCACATTGTTTCTCTGGTGTGAGAAACTGAAAGTGTAAATAAAGACTAAAACATATATTGGGAAAGGGAAGAAAATGTCCAAATGGGAAAGGAAACAAGGGGGAGGGGGAAAGGAACAGAGGGACAAGAGAAACAAGAAATAGAAGGAAAAAATGGAAACGAAGCTTTTGTAAATAGGGAGGGAGGAGGGGGGTGAAGGGAGGGGAGGGGAATGGGAAAAAAGAAGCAACAAGATATATCATGCACAGGTAAAAATCCCCTATGATGAATGTTATCACTACGTACAGCTAAAATGTACCATTAAAATAAAAATTTTTAAAAAATGATTAAAAAAAAGAATTAAGAGTCCTTGAAAAGGTTTCATTAAGAAATCCAGGAGATTGGAAAGTATGAACAGCAGAAGCAACCAACATAAGGACAGAATTTTAGAACTAGAAGACAGAAATGCTTTCAAGACCAGCTACTTAAAGACACCTTAACAGGAACAAGAGAACATGAAAAATGACTCAACAGCTGCTAGATGATGCAAAGAAGACTAATTTAAGAGTAATTGGAAGAAGTGAAAAATCAGAGAACAGCACAAATGGCACAAAAAGCCTGTTTATAGAAACAGTAACAGAAAATTCCCCAAGTACAGGAATAGAAATAAATATACAGGTAAGGGATAAAGAAGCCCAAATAGCCAGTACTATCCGTCAGAGCCTCTCCCTGTCACGGCACTGACAAAACACCAGAAGTCCAACACAGGGACAAAAACCTTAAAAGCTGTTGGAGAAAAGCAGTGAATCACTTATAAAGGTAAACTCAACAGAATAACTGCAACTTCTCAACACAAACTTTAAAGGCCAGCAAGGCTTGAGGTGAAGTGAGTCAAGCCCTAAACAATAATAACTTCCATCCCTGACGTGTATATCCTACAAAACTTTCCTTCCAAACTGATGGAGAAATAAGGTACTTCATGACAAGGAGCACTCAACAAATTCGAAACCACCAAACCAGCACTACAAACATTTTCAAGAACACGCAACAGAAAAACAACAAAGTGAACAATACCAACAATTCAAATGAATACATTTGGCGGGATGAGCTGCTAAGAAGGAAAAAAAATCAGCAGCAGGAAAATAATACAGTGGCAGGAATAACTGTCAATGTGAATGGTCTCATCTCCCCAATCAAAGGACACAGACTGGCAGAATGAATCAAGAAACAAAATCAAACAATATGCAGTATGCAAGAAATAGATTTAATTAAAAATATTCACAGATCAAAAAAAAAATAAGGATGGCAAACAATATTCCATGAAATGGGAATCTGGAAAAAATCAAGAAGAGCTATCCTAATTTCAGATGAAATAGATTTCAAGTCCAAAGGGGTGAGAAATGACAAAGAAGGTCACTACTTAGGGGAACAAGTCAACAGGAAGAGAAAACCATTATAAACATATATGCTGCGAATTTCAGTGTGTCCAACATCATGAAACAAATACTACTGGGACATAAAAAATCAGACAAACATCAACACAATTATAACGCAGGACCTCAATATCCCACTGTCACAAATAG
>PVJO010024198.1:0-24795 GCA_004026905.1 Hystrix cristata | reverse complement strand
AGTGCTGGGCAGTGACAGCCAAGTGGGGATTCAGCCCAATGATACTGACAAAGGGCAAAGCACTATCAGCCCCTCTGGAGTTCCATTTTGCAACCAGGCTTGGAGTTCAGCAGAATCGATAGTGCTACCATTTCACAAATCACAGTGCTGTGCACTGAGAGTGAGCCATAAATCAACTCCAGGCTTCACTTGGAGGAGGATAGTCAGTGGCCTGGAACCGGGTTTGGGACCCCATGCTGACGTTCCCACGTGGAAAGGCAAGTGACCTGAGCAAGCCTCCCCGTCGGTGGTCTTCAGGGTGCGGGAGAGGCAGCATGACAGACAGGGACCAAGCTTCTGAATCTCCAAATACCATCCAGCAGGAACAGCTGCAGGAGAAACAGGGATTCCAGCCTCTCTGGAAGCTGGGCCTGTGTCTGGGCCCCGGTTTCCTCTGGCCTCTCTGGGAGCCCCACAATTACAGCTCGCCTGTCGCCTTCACCTGGCCTTCTCACCCAGGGGAAGCCTCAGCCGTGCAGCCCTGCCCCAAACTCCCAGCGATGGCCCTGCTGGAATCGCAGGTGTGCACCACTGTGCCTGGTGGTGGTGTACTGTATGCTGTACTTTAAAACAAATTTTGGAACTGAGAACTTATTTAAGAACCCAGACAATTAGAATTGTATAACGTGGGCTCGCTACTACATAGTGAGTTTAAGACCAGTCTGGGATGCATAGCAAGACGCTAAAATTAAAAAAAAAAACAAAAACCTAAAAACAAAACAAAACAAAAAATATGCCATATACTCACTCAAGAAACATTGAGAGCACAAAGAAAAGTTTCTTGAGTGTAGCTTTTTATGAAAAATTAAGAAATAGTATTGATAAGCTACACCACTTACCTTTTGTGGGCCTCTTTATTAATAAGTGGGAATGGTAATAAAAACAACCTCAGCTTTCAGGTTGGGGCATAACAGCATTATGAATTAAAAAAAAATAGGGCCACGGGCTGAGGATGTGGCTCGGGGTAGAGCGCTTGCCTCGTGTGCACAAGGCTCTGGGCTCCATCTCCAGGAAGGCAAAACTAAAAGAAAAGTAAGCCTAGATGAGTGATGGTGAAGCTTTCAGAGACAAGCAAGTGCCCAAACTGCAGCCCCAAACCCACTTACTTATTGCCAAGTGCCAATGCTGCAGTTAAATCTGAATGCTGAGGTTTGAGTTTAGAAAAAACAACTCATACATTAACATCTTTTGTCCTAAAAAAAATAAAATAAAAACACGCGTGCCATAGGTTCGCCACCACTGCCTTAGATGAATATGCTTTGTAAAATAGCAAAGAATCTGCGGGCGTCCCCGCCATGTGGGTGTGGGCTTGCCCAGAACCAGCTGGGGTGGACCAGGCCCTCCAGGCTGCTGTCCACGCCCTGCACCCCCGGGACTCACCTGCTCCGTGCCACTAAGGCCTGCCGAATCTCACAGGCACCTCCCACACACAGGCTTCGGCAAGTTCACTTTGGGGACATGACTTAGGTGGACGTACTCTTCCAAGACACATCTCCAAGTGACAATGAGAGGGAGGCTTCAAGACCAAAGAAAGGCAAAGATCCACCAGATGAAAACTTGCCCTGAGGCAAGAGTGGGATCCTTGCCCTGTGACTGAGCCACCATTTGACACCCAACAACACTGGATCAACGCTGGCTGATGCCTTTGTCCAGAGTCAGCGCTGAAGGCCATCAGACAGCAGCTGAATTCTGTTCTAGGTCTTTTCATCTGCAACTTTGCGCTCTCTCTTCGTCTCTTCCCTTCCATGCTTGCCAGCACCTCCTTTTGCCCCCGGGTCCCTAGGGCTCCCCCTCAAAGTGCCCCCCAACCTCAGACCCACGCAGGAGCCCTGCATGCCAAGCTGATTTCCCCCAACACACCCTGGCTATAAATCCTGGCGCCCGCGAAGGATCCTGAGGCAGTGTGGAACAGAGACATCCCTGTGTGGTCGTGGAGACTCCTGGGGAGTTCGCTCTGCCATTGAGCACTGCCCTTCCACACCAGGCTGGTGCTATTTAAAGAAGGCAAAGTAGGGGCTGGGGATTTAGCTCAATGATTAGAGGGCTTGCCTTGCAAGCACAATGCCCTGGGTTTGATCCCCAGCACCAAGAATAAAGAAAGAAAGAAGAAAAGAAAGAAAGAAGGCAAAGTTACACCAGCGTCTCTGCACAGCTTCCCTTGGGCCGCAGCAAGCTATGAAAGGTCCCCCAGACCCAGACATCATCCCCGTGTCCCTGCTTTGTGTCCTGAGCTCCCCGTCCATCCTCCTGGCCCCACTCTTTCCTGACCTCTCTGGGCCGGGCTGGCCCTGCTGTGTCTCTCCAGGGCCACACGGTCATGATCAGAGTTCTCTTTCTGCTCCCTGGAGGGCAAAGCCACTCTTTGTCAGAGCCGTGCTGCTGATGGGCAGATGAGTGACTCCTCATCTACATTCTGTCCTTGGCACCTCGCCTTCCCTTCCACACAGCTGAAACACACTAAGATGGTGGCGAGGGTGGAAGTGCAGGGAATGTCGGCACTCACAGCCTCTCCTCTCTGTCCCTGTCTCCCTGGGTGGAAAGCGAGGTGTGACGTTGGACTAGAAACAAGACCTCATATTGTCAGGCCTCCGGGAGGTGGCAGACATGTTCTGAAGACCCTTTCTTCTGCAGCCTGTGTGGGCGATCAGATGCCTCCAGCTGGGGACTATGTTGGTATGAAAATAGAAAAAGACAATACAAGAGAATAAAATCATATATGAAATTCACTTACGAGCAGCAGTGGAAAATTCTAATCAAAGGATTAGCTAATCTAACCCTTCAGACACGCAGTGTTACGGGGCTCACTCTTCATTCGCCGCCCCTTTGTCACCTGAGAGGCCCGTTTTCAAGTTAGTGTTCCGGTCGCAACTCTGTCCTGAACTTTCAACTCTTGCTGTCGTCTACGGCGCCAGGCTTCAAAAGGCTTCAAATTCAACCTGCTCAAAACCATCTCTTAATTTCTGCACCACTCTTACTTATCCCTCTCTGGTTTCACTCAGGGTAGTTGATGGCAGTCATTTGTTGTGGGCCAACGACCTCTCTTTTCCTTATTTTCTATTGTATAGAGTTGGTGTCGGCTCTTCTCTAGATATTTGGTAAAATTATTCAGTGAAACTACATGGTCATGATGATTTCACTTTGGGAGAATGTAAATAATGAATTCAAAGTTTTAATGGTTTCATTCAGATTACTACATCTTGGTTGAACGTGGTTTTCAGGGAAGGGGTCTATTTTTCTAAGCTGTCAAATTCACGCGGATGAGTTCATTTGTGATACTCCTTTGTTTCCCTTCTCATCTCTGTAGGCTCTCTAGTGATAGCTCTTGTTTCCTGGCCAGTGTTAGTGATTCGTGTCTTCTTTTAATTTTTGTTAGTCTTGCTGAAGGTTTTTCCAAAGAACCATCTATTAGTTTTCGTTTTGTTTTGTTTTGTTGCTCTAACTCTTATGTACAGTAGTATGTATTTAACTCTTGCTTTTTTCTCACAGGGAATCTTTTATCATTTGATAAGTAAACATATCCTGTAGCGTTTTATCTCTGTGCTACAGGATTTTACAAATGTCACTTAATACTTTGTTTGTATTATTCACTAAGTACTTTCCAGTCTCTTTGTTTTAACTATGTATGTTTTCCTTCTAACAGTTTGGGATGTTAAAATGCAATCTATCTTTAAATTTTTCCAAAAGTGCTAGAAAAACTACCTCACAACTTTATACAATAACGAAAACCCATTTTGAAGCCAGCCCTTCTGGGTAGCACCCACTTACTTCCCGACGTGCAATGTGGGTAATCATCACACTTCCCCTTTCCCCTTCTCCCTGTACACCTACGACTAGGTTTGCTAATTGTATTATTATTATTTAATTTCTTCAGTTGCTCATTTTCTACGACTCAGCAGCCCACAGACACCCTTAGCAGTCAGCGCGCTGTGTGCAGGGCGGCTGGGCCTGTCCCCCGTGACAGTGCTGGGGCCTTTCCTCCAACTCTCCGCTTTTGTTAATGATACTATTTCACGTGGTCGTGGCTTTTATTGTTTACATTCTGTTCTGTAACTGACATTTCCTTAGTTTCACCTGAGTAGGAGACGGACTGAGTTCCGTGGCTCAGTATTTCCCACCAGTCTTTTACCCTGGCTTTTCCATTTGTCTATTCAAGGTCGATTTCATAAGGAAGGTCTTAGTCTCTAATTCTGTGTTTGATGATGACTTTGTGTGGCATTTACTCTTAAATAACAGCTTTTCTGCAATAAGTTCGTGATGATGTCTCCTTTCCTGGATGAATTTCTGGCCCTTGGCTCACTATTTTCTAATATCAAAAACTGCTTGGGCAGATCTAAAGCAAAGCTGATTCTTTTTCTGCCCCATGACTCTACGGAAAACACACACACACACACACACACACACACACACACACACACTCTCACATACTGCATAGTATCGTAAATACTGCATTTATGTATGTGTGCATGCATGTGCGCGTGTGTGTGTGTACTATAAAGAATTCCTTCTTTATGTCTGAAGTCCAGCAAATTTATTAGGATGTGTCTTTGGGATGATTGTTCTTTGTAACTTTTCTATAGGTACAATAAAAATGTGAAATAAAATCAGGAAAATGAGATAGAATAGAGTTTTTAAAGGAGTTAGAAGAATTGAAAGCTATAGAGGCCAAAGAAAGATTAACATGTGTACAATTAGTGTCCTAAAAAAATACTAAAATATAACACTATATTCAAAGTTATAGTAGAAGAAAACTTTACAGAATGAAGAGTTATTTGAACCTGGAGATTTAGAACCCTTGCTGCACTCTTATTCCTATTTTACACAAAGGTCATTTTTTAAAAGGTCTACTTTTATTTTTGTAATACTTTTATTTTTCTCTCTATTTTTTCTGAGATCTGGCAGATCAATTTTCCCATTTTTCTGTTATTGCATTGCTCATTTTCTCTGTGCTTATTTTCCTCTTTGAGCGCTTTCTTCATTACAACTTGGCAGGTGTTTTTTGTTTCTTTGCGCACAGATGTATTGAGCCATGACTTTCTGCTGCTCCATCCCATGCTTTCCAGCTGAATTACCTGGTTTTCATCTGCTTGATTGTTCTGGTCGTGTCTCTCCCTTGTGGTCCCTTTGCATGGGCACCACGCTAGGTCCTTTCACACCATCACTTCTTCACTGAGGGCTCAGGTAGTCAGCCTTTCTCACAGTGGTGTGCAGGGAGGCGATCCGACACACGACCCAGGTCAGCAGTTCTTTGGACTTTTGCACCTAAAAGCTATCTGTCCCGGACTCAGGCCAGCACAGTGCTGTGTCGCTACCTTCTTCTCACGTGCATGTCCTCGGTCCTGACGCTGCCAGGCAGAGTCTCCCGGCTGCTGCGCGGAGACGGAGCCACAGCTGCCGCTGCTCAGTGACCCTGATGCCGCACCTGTCGGGGGCGCCACATGTGACTTCTAGGGGGATCTTCGTTCCCGGGGCAGGAACGAGGCATGGTGTCTCCAAATAGGCCACCTTGTCATCCCACTTCTGGGCTCCATGGCAAGCTAGCTCGCCCTCGTCCTTTCTGTCTTTCCTCTCCTCTCGAGGCGTCGGTGTCACCTGACTGGGTTGGGTGTCGTTACGGTTTAGATCTGCACGTCTCCCCAGAGCCGCCTGGGCTCATGGTGGGGCTTTCGAAAGGTGATTGGATTATGGGGGTTGACAGCTGATTTGCTCTTAGGAGTTAGGGCCTGGTCAGAATAGCGGGTCTCCCTCCCCGTCTCCTCCCTCGACTCTCCGCTTCCTGTCTGCCGTGCTGTGAGCGGTTCTCCTCTGCCAGGCCCCTCTGCATGGAGCCAACAGATGACTATGAGGCAAAATACTCTCCTCCTGTGAGTTGTGCGTGTTGGGTATGAGAAAGTGCCCAAGGCAGGTCTGCCCCCGGGAGTGACCATGACAGACAGTGGGGCAAAAGCAAGAGGCTTTCCTCACGCCTCCAGGTTGAACTCAGGCCTGCCCGGGAGTCCACAGTGAGTGGGCTGGTAGCAGATCTGGCCACTATGAAAGTGAGTCCACTTCACCTTTATGTATTTGATCCAGAATCCTGGAGGGTAGCAGAGGACAGAAACATGGAGAGGAGCCCCGTCCTGAGAAACTACTGTTTGGAGTTCAGTTTTAAAGTCCTTCCTGGACACGTGTAGAGCTGTGAGCAGGTTGTGTAGCTTCTCCAGGTCTCAGGCCCTCCTGACTTTTAAACCAAGGAGTAATGATGCTGTGAGTTTTGGGTCAGGGTGTATAAAGTGCTCAGTACCTCATATGACTTATGAGTTCCCCAAATCAGACTTCGCACTGTTTTAGCCAATATTTAAAGCGATCATTCTGTTAATCCATCCACACATGTTTATCTTCTCCTGCAAGTCTCGCTGTGGGACACAAATTAATGCTAGATCTGTCTCCTCACACAGAAGGTAAAGAAAATCTTTCAGACTGAGTATTTCTATAACCAAAATACATGCTCTTTCTCCAAACTCTTATTTACCTCATTACTTTCAACTTCACCAGATTGGCATGAGGGACTCATCAGATGTATCCTTTCAACTAAAGGAGATAGAAAACTGAATCTAAAAGGACCTGGGCTTTGGGGAGAAACACTAACAGGGCTGGAAATAAGGAGTCAGTCTGGTTGATTCCACAGTCTGCAACAGCCTCAGGGGCGGGGGCTCTTTCTGTTCTGGTTCTACCATCAAGTGCCGGCTCCATCATCTGGCTGCAGCCATGTACCCATCAGTCCATGAGAACATCTAGGTGGAGAAGAAACCATCTTTCCTGTGGACTATGGATCTCACGTCAGATTCACTGATTCTTCCATCTCCAATCTGTTATGCAGCCTCCATAGTGGGGTTTTCACTTCTAATTTCCCTTGTGATTTTTTTTCTTTGACCTATGAGTAATTTATAATTGCTCTGCTCATGTATTTGGAATTTCCCAGATATCTTTCTGTTGTTAACTTCTAGTTTAATTCAAATTGGTCAGGAAAAAAATCATCCGTACTCATTTAATCCTTTTATATTTTTGAGACATATTATGGTTCAGAATATGATCTGTTTTAGGGAATGTTCTTCACACACTTGAAAAGAATATCCTGCTATTATTAGATGGAGCGATCTACGAACACCAGTCAAGTTGGTTGGGAGCGCATTCCATCTTCCCTGGTCCCATGGAGTCTGTTGCCTGAGAGCAGAGCGTCAAAGTCCCCAGTTATAACTGTGACTTTGTCTAGTTACCTTTTCCAGTTCCGTCTGTCCTTAGCTTACAAATTGTAAATGTCTGTGGCTAGGTAAGTATGCGTTCAGGATGTTTATTTCTTGATGATTCAATCCTCTTTTAACTGTGAAATGTCCTCATTCATCCCTGGTAATAATTGCTGGTACAATCCTACTGTGTCTGGTATTAATTCGGCTATTCTAGCTGTCTTGTGATTGCTAATGTTTACATGGTAGCACCTCTTCCATCCTTTAACTTTTAACCCATCTGCATGTGTGTGTTTTAAAGTGTGTTTCTTGTAGGTGGCACATAGGCTAGAATTTTAAAAGCAAGCTCATCCAGCAATTTCTTCCTTTTAATTGGACCACTTAGGCAATTTGCATTCAATGTAATTATGTGTATAGTTGGATTTAAGCTACCATCTTGCTGTTGATTTTCTGTTTGTCCCATCTGTTCTTTCTCCCACTTTTTCTCTTTTTCTAACTTCTTTTGGACTCCCTTTTTTTATGTTTGGTTATAGTGTCACTACTGACTTACTAGTTGTCTCTATTTTTTATAGTATTTTTGTTTGTTTTTGTTTGAGGTCACAAAATATGCCTTTAGCTTACTCCAGTGTACCTGTACGTATTACTAAATTAGTTCATCTGCTGTATAAGAACCTTACCACAGGGCGCCTCGATTTTCTCAGTCCAGGCTCTGTGCTACTACCGTCACACATCTTGCTTCCACATATGCATGTATCGTACAACGTATGATTAGCATTTTACCTTATACGGTCCATAAAAATGAGAAAAACTGCCATTCCTACTAATCCACATATTTACTATTTCTGTCCCTCCTTGTTCTTTTGGGCAGATCTGAATTTTCCTCTTCTGTCACTCATCTCTATCTACAGCACTATGGTGAACATAGTCCTAGAATGCAAGTTTGCTGGTGACAATCTTCTTTTTTCTTTCTTTTCTTTTCTCTTAAAATGTATTTGCTTTCACTTTTGAGAGATTAGGGGGGTTTATAGAATTCTGGAGGCTTTTCCCCTTTCATTTCAGCATTTTAACCATATCACCCCGTGGTCTTTTAGTTTGCATCACTTCTGAATAGAAATCTATGAAATGTGTAACTTTGGCCCTCTCTCCTTTGTGTGTTTTTACCTCTCTGGTTTTTTAAAGATTTTTTTTTTCAATATGGGTATTAAAACCTTGATGGTATTGTGTCTGAGAATTCTTTGTGTTATCCTGCTTGGCATTCACAGAACCTCTTGGATTTGTGGATTTATAATTTTCATCAAATTTGGAAAATTCTAGCTCCTTCTTCAAATAACTTTTGTCTGTTCATCTTCTGGGACTCCCGTATTGGCCACGAGGCTTTGTTCTGTTTCCAACCCTTTTTTGTCTCTCTGTGCTTCATCTTGGAGAGTTTCTATTCCTGTATCTTCGAGGTCGGTGGACATCTGTTCTTCAGTGTCTAACCTGCTGCAGACCCCTTCCAGTCAGATATTTTGTTTTTGATCTAGAATTTTCGTGTGATTGTTAGTATCTTCCATTTCAATCCTTATTGCATTTCCGCCTTCCTTTGGGTCTCTATTTACAGCCGCGCTGGGCAGATGTCGGGTGGTGTCTCCTCCTTCTCTGCTTCTCTCATCTGGGTGCCACAATCTGAGTCTCCTCCTGGCCCAGCAGGGGCGGCGGGTGCTGCACGCTGAGAATTTTTCACCGCTGGGCGCCGGATACAGCGGGCAGCTTCAAAGGGGCAAGCAGTTAGGCTGCTTGCAGATCAGCTTGCCTCCTCTGAGACTTGCTTTTAAACGTTCCCATTTTCTTAGGCTGCGTCACGAGTGGCCGAGGTCCCGAGGCTTGGCCTCCTGCGAGGCTCCTGGGAACCCCGCCCGGGGCCTCTGCGCGGTCCCTCTGCCGTGCGGCAGGTCTGGGCGCTCCTCAGCTTGTGGGTCCACAGTCCATCTTTTCTCCGTTCTGTGGCTCCTCACCCCACACTTACATGATTTTGTTTTCAGCAACAGACACAAGGGATCCTCATGACTGCTTCTGGAGTCATTTCTTTAAGTATCAGTGTGATTTAAAAACGTGGTGAATGTTTAATTTTTTAAAAAAATTACAGTAAAAGACAAATTGCCATGAATCATCCCCCTCACTCAAACACACTCATCCCACCATCCCGGCCACTTTGTGCAGCAGCTCTGGGGTCCTCGTTCCTGAGTGTCGTTCATTGTGCTGTCCCGGCTGCCTCGATGTCCTGAATCAGTTCAAAGTGTTTCTCTTTCATGGTCATTTTGACTTTGGGGAAGAGCCAGCAGCCGCACGATGCCAGACCCGGTGAATAAGGTGGATGGGGACGCGGCGTCATGTTTTTGACCCTGCCCTTCTGCTGGATGGCGCTCGGCAGCGACAGTCACATATTTTTGATCACACCTTGTGAAGAGTCTTGGGAAAGAGGACTTGCAGACCGGTTTCAGAAAGTGGCGCGAACGAAGGGATCAGTGTGTTTGAAGCAAGGGGGGATTCCGAGGGGTTCATGGCGATGCCTCTTCTACTGTAACATATTTTTAAAAATCTAAACCTCACCGTACATTTTGAGTCCCCCTCGTAGCTTCTTTCTCCCCAGGCATCTGGCCCATTCAGATTTTCCAACTACAGGTTCTGCGTGTTCGGCTCAGAAAGACGGTGCTGTGCTTGAGAGGCCCTTTCTCAGAACGAGCCTCCAGACAGGAAGCGGGCTGACTGCAGGCTGGCCCTGCTCTCCTCTTAGGGATTAGGTGGCCCACGTCAGAAAACTTGCCATGTACATTTTGTTCTGTTTTGTCCCTGACCATGAGAAGCTAAGTCTGGTCCCCGTAACTCCTTCATGGCTAGAAATAAAACCTCCTAATACCCATTTAACACCCGCTGTGCTTGACATCACTCTGGTTCCACAGGTAAAATATCTTTGAGTAGGATATCAGCAAAACCTTTGTTTCCTGAATTATCACTCATCAACAATGTACACATTGTTTTCATGACACTGTGCTAAGAACATGGACGTTTGCAATTCATGGAATAATCTATTCCTAAAAATTCCATCTGATTAAAATTTAAGATTAAAATGTATTCACAAGAAGCACAGAATTAGATTAACTGTGCATGCAAGCGTGGTTTCAAACAAGTCACGCTCTCACAGGCATTTAAATAAGTGGGACACGGCCTCAGTGGGTGAGAGAGGGAAGGTGACAGCATGGTGAGACAGAGGCAAGGATTGCCCCTCATTGCCACAGGTGCCCACCAGGGACTCGGAAAGCCTGTGCCAGAAAAACCCATCTTCGTCAGTTCTGCTGGGTTTTGCTTTGTCTGCTCCGAGCAGCGTGGTGTGGTGCGAGTGCAGCCACAGCCCGACCCCGGCGGAGTTCACCTGTGGACGCTCAGAAGCATGTGGAGGGTGTTATCATTTGCTTTGTCTAGGAGTAAACAGACACTCTGGAAAATTTAAAGATATACAGGAAGAAGAGGTGTTTTGATTAGTATTTTAATTGTACCAATTTATGGGGTGCCATGTGATAATTAGAGACATGTGCATCGTGTGTAGCAGTCAAATCAGGCTAACATTTCCACCTTCTTAAACATTAAAAAGCTTTGCTTAGTACATAATTGTGCATATCTGTGAGAAGCAGCGTTACACAGTTTATACATATATATATAGTGGGTCTGATCCAGTCTGACAATGACTGTCACCATCTCCTGCTCACTCTGCTTGGAGCCTCGGAGTTCCTGTCTTCCAGCTTTTTGTGAAATATATGACAGATATCTGGGAACTATACTCCCCCTGCTCTCTAACACTAGAACTCACTACTTCGAACTCAAACATCCTTACATTGAAGGCAGCACATGCGAATCCTTCCTTCTCAAAACTCTAAACAGTTCCTTCAGCCACCTGGCCCCAGCTGCAGCTCCCCACTCCACGCCCTCAAGCCACGCATCGCTGGCCACAGGGCTTTGGCACATGCCTGGAAACCACTTCCTCTTCTGTCCTCCCCTTCTTACCCAAAAGCTCCTGGTCCTTTGCATGTTTCAGTTTAACGGCCCCCAAGAGACCACCCATGCTCATCCCATTCAACACTCTGCGCCTAAATCTCCCTCTGTAGACCATTGTTTCCCTCCTGGGAATGAGTGCCGGTCCCTCGGGCCCCCTCTGAGGGCCTGCTCTGTGCCTCTGGGGTGGCCCATCCTCCTCCGTTGCCTGCCTTTCTGACACCAGCAGGTGCCGAGGCTTTGGGAAGCACTTGCAGTGGGGAAAAGGGGGACTTCCCCTTGATAGGTGCAGTTCCTGTGAGTACTGGGCTCCCACCAGCAACTCTGGCTCCCTGGTCCCAGCTCCCAGCTGCCACCTCACTCCCAGCCCCCAACCCTGGTCCTGTGGTCTGACGGCCACCCCTCTCTCTGTTCTTTCGCTGGACGACCTCTGGCCCAGGCCATCTCTGCATCCCTTCACCTGTCTCAATCATCGCCCTTGGCACTGGACACCATACCCACCACCAGCAGCTTCGAGGAGGAGAGGTTTGTCTTGCTGCAGATTCTGGAAGTTTCCCACCTTGCCTGGCTGGCGGCTCCTGGCAAAAGCAACGGTGGCAGGGCCTAGTGGAGGAGAGCTACTCACAGCATGGCAGCCAGGAAGCAGAGAGGAAGGGAGAAGCCGGGGAGGGAGAGGAATCCTTCCAGCCGTGCCCCGGAGACCGCCTCTTCCAGCAGGGCCCACCTCCCAACGTCACATTCAGCCACAGCGCCCGCCTAGTCCAGTCACCCTCCACAAGCCAGGCCTCTGAGAGCGTGAGGCGCTGGGGAACATCGGGATAAGAAAGCATACCACCACCCCGGGCCCCGGAGCGTCTGCACCCTGAGGGACACATTCCTGTCCACTCTCTCTGGCTGACCCGGGTTGACACAGCCCGAATCTCACAGTGCAGACTCCAAGTGCTGTCTTTCTCACTAATGCCGGACACCCGCCCAGACACACGCCTGTATAAGAAAACGGAAACAGGGTCCTCTTCACTGCACAACCGGCCACCCGGCACACAGCTGGGCTTTTGTGTCTGCCTAGCGAATATCTGCAGCAGAGAGGCTTGGAAGGGCAGGTGGTGGCGAAGAGGTCATGCTTACCGTCACTGGGCAGCCGGAGTCCTCTCCCGCCCCAGGTTCCGGGTCTTGTGTGCCACAGGGAGCAGATGGGAGGCCATCGAGGCTGTGCAAAGGGATGGTTTCGCCATGCTCGGTGGTGGGTGGTTATTGTTTTCCTTTCTTTTTTTTCAGATTCAACTTCAGTGGAAAGAAAACTTTCTCATTTCCCATTTCAACTCGCTGAATTATTCATCCAAAGTGTTCTGCCGGTATTTCCTCCTCTGCCTGAGTTCTGCCCTGAGTCGCAATTAGAGCAATTAGTAACCCATTACGGGACTTGCTGAGAGCCAGCCCTGCCCGGGGCCTGGTTTCCCTGCCGGGCTGGGCCGGTGAGCACCCCGCCCCAGGGAGACCCGGCGCCCATCGCCCCGCACCTCATCAGTGCTCAGGCAGCCACGGTGGTGCGAGGGGCCCAGTGGGCCTCATCCCTGGCTGGCCGGTGAGGCTGTGCGCCGTGTCTGCCGCCGGGCTCCGCTGGGCAGAGTGCTAGGAGGCGCCTGCAGATGGCATTTCGGTTTTTCACCAGCCTGTCCTGCTTCACAACTCCGTCCCTGCTGGCGGCCCTCAGCTCCTCTGTCCTCGCCCTGGTCCCCGAGGACGTAGCCTGCCTCCTGGCCGGGCACAGAGGAATACAGTGCCCGCAGCAGCTCCCTGCGCTATCGGAGTGTCCCCTGGGCCGTCACCCCAGGGCCGCTTCGGGTGCTGCCACAGGAGGACCCTGTCTCCGCTCCGCCTGTGCCCCATGGTGCTGTGTCATGCCAGCTGGGGCACCGTGCCCCCGGAGTGCCCAGCCTGCTTTACCAGGCCCCTCCTCTAAGCTTCTAGGTGTCCCGATAATTCTAACCTCTTCCCTGCACCCCCTCAGCCCGAGGAGGGGCAGGTCCTTCCCATGGGGTTTAGAGTTTCTCTTCCCTTCTTGTGGGTAGAGGGGGTCTCCCTATGTTGCCCACACTGACCTCAGACTCTGGGGCTCAGGTGAGCCTCCTGTCTCAGCCTCCTGAGTAGCTACGGCTATAGGCATGCACCGCTGTACCTGGCAATAATTCTTTATACCAAATTCTCTCTGTTCAAATGACTGGTGGTTTCTCTCTCCTCATGGGACCCTGACCCATAGTGGAAGCCAGGGTAGAAGCAGGGCTAACAGACAGCAGGAGACTGTGTGTGCCTGAGTGAAGGGGAGGCCACACCTGCCAGCCAGGCCCTGACTGACTGACATCCACCTACCTACCTACCTAGCAGGTGCTTAATTAATGGTTGTTGAGTGAATGCACGATGGACTATGGATGGATGTTCACACACCTGTCCTGAGATGGGGAAGCAGGTAGCCTGCAGCAGGACCATCTGTCACTCATTCCTCTCCAGAGTTTTGTTTTTGTTTTTGCAGTACTGGAGACTGAATCCAGGGCCTTCGCACTGGCCCTCATCCCCGGCCCTTTTTAATTTTTATTTGGAGACAGAGTCTTGCTAAGTCACTAAGTTGCCCTGGCTGGACTCAAACTTGCAGTCTTCCTGCCTCAGCCTCCCCAAGTGCTGGGATTACAGGCATGAGCTACCATGTCCTGCTCCCTCTCAGAGTTCTGGTGACTTGCAAGCCATCAGACTTGGGGATCCAGCCTGCTAATGTGTGCTCAGGATCGGAACAGGCAGGACCAGGAGGAAAGCCAGGCAGACGGCTCCACACAGGTCCACCAGACAGTGTGCCAGGTTTCCTCAGTGCTGGGGTGGGGTCACTGCGTGGGGAGGGGCAGATGCAAGCCGGGTGGGGGCTCCAGGGCTCTGCGGCTGGCGTGGGCTGGTGTGACCTCTGCTGGGTCTCAGGGCCGGCTCCCGGCAAGGGCATTTGGTGGCACTCCCTGCGGGGCAGTGGGAAGAAGCCGTCCTCTCTGGTGGGGACCTGGGACACTAGCTGTCGCCCAGCAGGCTCCCGGGTCTGGGGCGGCCCCTCGCCCGCCCCACATGACAGCCGGCTGCTGCAGTCGGGGCTCCGGGTGTGGACTGTCCAGGCTAGTCAGGGCGCGCAGCCCGGCTTGGGTGCAAGTGGCCCGCTCTCCCAGCCCGCAGCCGTCCGGGCCACCTTGCCGCTCCTGCGGAGCAAAGGCCCCACGGAGCAAGACACCCATCCGCTGGTGCTAGGCTGGTTCACAGAGACAGCGATGGACACCCCGCAGTCAAATAAAAAAAGGCTCTTCTCCTGTTTCACCTGAGCGATAGGTTGTTATCCACGCAGAGCGCCGTGTTCTATTCTCCACAAGCACCAACTCACTGCAACCCCCACACAAAGTAACGATTACTGTTGTGGTTCCCATTTCACCGCTGGCAAAATGGAGTCCCAAACAAGGTTAGAAACCAGCCCACGGTCACCCGCTAGAACACAGGTCAGTTCCACTCAGCTCATTGTTGTGGGGCAATCAGGGTCCCGATTTCTCCTCCTTCTCCCGACTAGGGAAGGTGACCGAGCTCTTTGAGTTTCCCAGGGCCGGAAGGAGAAGACCCCTCTCTCGGGAGGCCAGAGAGGAAGGTTTGCAGCAGTCCACGCCAGCGGGGTCCAGGGAGGGGCCCTGGGCCGCTGTCTTCCTGCTGACAGGGCCTGGGACACATAGCATGGAGTGTGCAGAGGCTTCAAGTTTGCCATCGATGCAAAACACATCTTAGTTCTTCTTGCTTAATTTTTATCTTTATTAGTACATGTCTGAGGTGTATAACGATCATTTCCCATAGGGAGTTGGTACATGCGCATAACACATCTTTTCTTTGGGTCCTTTTCCTCTCCCTTTATCTCTTGGTCCCCTTCTCATTTACAGAAGCTCTATCTCCCTGTTCCTATTATGTATCTTTTATTTTGCTTTTGAATTATAATTTGGGTTCCTCCTGTAAAAGAAACCATGTGCTATTTAAGCTTGTTTGTCTGATTTATTTGGCAATATTATGGTCTCAAGGTGCACTCATTTTCCTACAAATGACTCAAGTTTATCCTTCTTTGTGGCTGAGTAGTACTCCACTGTGTAAGAAATAAGCAGCAGTGCCAGAGGTTGGGGGTCTCTGACCTCCTGAGTCCACACCCCTGCTCTGTTTCTCCCCTTCTCCCTTTGTTTCTCCAAAACGTTTTCAAGATAGAACCTAAAAACAAGGAGATGTGCTTATCTAACTTCAGATACCACACTGGGTGGAGCATGCGCCACGCCGGTCCTTGCCAATGGTCCTTCTGGCCCTTGCACAATGACTTGGCGAGACTCTGCACCCGGGGAGATGGGGTGCTGATCGGCCCTTCCCCGCCGTGCAGCGAGCGCCCCTCCTACATCGTGGGGCTCACTCCCGGGGAGCCCGCCTGGAGCAGGCCCCACCGGCACACTGTGGGCAGACTCGCGTTCACCCTGGCGATGCTCTGGGCAGTACTGGGGCAGGGCCCTGGGCTGACTTGGACACTGGCACTGTCACTGCCCGCCTGGAGCGAGGAGCCTCCGCCCACGTCAGGGCGTTGGAAGGGGACAGGGCCCGAGAGAGGAGGCGGCCAATGCCCAGAAAGGGTCCCTGCTGCTGCCCAAGTTCAGGGAGGGGTGTCACTCACTGGACGCCCCCATGCCGGGGCCTGGCTGGAGGTCGGTGGGACCCCGGGCAGTCGCCTCCCCTACGGCCACACTGGCCAATGGGCCAGGGAGGTTTGGTGAGTGCCTGTTCACGGCAGGGTGCTTTGCCGACATCCTGGCGGCACCAGCGTGTGCCAGGTGACGAAGGAGACAGCCCTGGGTGGAGGTGTCCCCGTCCACGCCCTGCAGCTGATGAAAGGTGGACGAGGATCATCCCAGCAGCCCTGCCCAGCAGGCTGCACCACGCCAGGGCTGTTGGAGGGTAAAACTGATGCCACGTTTTAGAATTCTTCCCGACTCCCTCAGCCCTACTCGGGCGGCTTTCGGCACCAGTCCCTTCCCCCACGCCTGGGCTCCGCTCCGCCACGGTCCAGGTGTCCCGCCTTTCCACCAGACTCTGAGCTCAGTCCCTGGCACCCACACAGGGCTTGCCTGCCACCTGACACCCACCCAGGCCCTGCCACCCAGCCTGCCGGCCTTTGGCTTCCCTCGGACCTCAGTGCTGCAACTCCCCAGAGCGGGCTAGGCCTTCCAGTCCTCCTCCTGGCTGGCGGCCACCCACCACCTTGCAGGGGCCCAGCTGGAGTCACAGCCTGTTATGGTTTGTGTCTAGACGTCCCCCCCAAAGCCTCATGTGGTCACAGGTGGGGTGTTTGAAGAGGTGGCTGGATCTCGAGTGTGTGATCACACCACTGATGGGTTTGGCATAGCTCTGCTGGGATCAAGGATGTGACGCTGGGATTAAGGGTGTTCGGATTAAGGGTGGGAGTGCTGCCCTCCCTAAAGCCAGGTATCCTGGATAAAATACAAGGGACAGAAAAAGGCTGTTCTGCCCTTTGCTTGCTTCGCTGCCCTCTGCCTGTCTGCCTGCCAGCCTGCCTTGGAGCCAGCCGATTGTGGACAGAAACCTCTACAAACTGTGAGCTAAATAACCCTTTCCCCCTTAACTTTGGTTATCGAGTATTTTGTCTCAGGAACAAGAGAAAAATAACTAAGACTCAGCCCCTCTGCTCCGACAGTCACGGGCAAACCCGCGAGCAGCAGCGCCCTTGACCAGGCCGTCGTGAGCACTGGCCGTCGACCGGCCGACTCTGCAGAAGGCTTTGCAGGAGGTGGTTGGTATTTCAGGTGATGGCTCCCAGTCAGCATACCAGAGAGCTCTGATAAACTGAGCAAGGAGAAAAGGTTTGGCAAGACAGCAGGCGGGGAAGGGGGCTCTGAGACACATCCAATCCGTATCCGGTTCGCCCGGCTTCCCCCAGAGCCCGAGCTGAAGAGCTGCACCCCTCTTGCATCTGCTAAGGATGCAAGAAAAAAGAGCCCCGCACTCAGCCAAGGTGCAGGCTGTGACGGGCGCCGCCTCTGCCAGGAGGTAATGGCTGTAAATCAGACCACAGCGCACGGAAACGCTGCCGCATTCTCAAGTCCATTTGGCCTTAGTGCTTGTTCAGCTCCTTAATGCATTGATGAGAAAACATCGGAGGGAATATGTATTCCAAAAAAAAATCGCAATTAATCAATACTGCACTTATTCCATTTGGCTGCAACTAAGTGGTAAACAGAGATGCGCTCCACCACAGGCGGCTCCTCGCGGCGTCTGGGCCTCTGCCCTTCCCAGCAGAGTGGGGGTCCCAGGACAGAGAGGCCCAGGAAGCATGTGGTGGCCCATGGCCAGCCGGGGCAGGGCCGCCTGGGGCTAGCTTGGGCCTTTGGGGGGAGGCGCTCCCAGGCACCTCCTCTCCTGGCTCCCTCCCTCCCATCCATGAAAGGGGGACAAAGGCTGAGGGACCCCAGCCTCTGGTACCAGCCCACCCCCTCAGCTGAGCCTGCCTGGGCCCTGGAGGCCCTTGAAGGATGCAGTGTCCTTGCAAAGTCTAAGTGAGTTAATCAGAAACCCCTGGTCACACAGGGTGCCCTGCCGTGTTGGTTTTATCCTTTCCCTTCACCCCAGCTTCTGGATCTACAAGTCAAGCTGTTTGCAGCAAGTGAAGCTCCTGGCTTCAAGGGAAACCCCAGGCGAGGGCTTTGCTTTTAACTCATCATTTTGGAGATAAGCAAATTAAGCCCGAAGATGTTAAACCCTTTGCCCAGAGTCACACAGCTAGCCAGGAGCAGAGTGTGGTCTTCCCACCCCCAAACCCCAACCGTGCCTGACCTAAGTGACTTGGGGTGGCCAGGAGCAGCCCCATCCCCGTAGGCTATTCTGCAAATATTCATTCACATAGATTTAGAGGCAGGACCTGGTCTGTGGTGGGAACAAAGAGGACAGTTTAGCTCTCAGCTAAACCAGAGCCCTCCACTTAAGAAGCCAGCCAGGCAAGTGTACTAGGCACTGCAGGAGGCTGAAGCAGGAGGATTGCAAGTTGGAGCTCAGCCTGGGCAACATAGTAACTTGGTGAGACCCTGTCTCAAAATAAAATGTCAAAGGGCTAAAGGTTGAGCTCTATGCAAAGCGCCTGGGTTTGGCCCCCACTACCAGGGGACCCATCTGCCTTGGGCAGCAGCTCGAGGCCTGCAAAAGCTCGAGGCCTCCAGGGTCTCTCAAGCACTGCTTGAATGGCCACTGGTGTCAGCCACGGGGAGCCACAGCACGTCCCAGGGGAAGACAGCTCCTGCGCCCCACAAGCAGCTTGTCCAGAGACTGATAAGTACAATTCCCTGGCACTGTGACCTGCGTTCTGCCGCTGGGTTGCGGCCGTGAGGCGCGGGCAGGACCAGAACACTGTCCCGCGCGGCAGGGAGCGGGCTGTGCTGGGCCAGCGATGCGCGATGCACAGTCTCACCCGTCCGTGGCTGCAGCCTCCGCCGTGGGTGTCTTTACAGAGCTCGAGGCACTGGGACTCGGCGCTCTCGCTGCGCTCAGCAGATTGTGATGGACACGTGGAAGCCGGGCTTCAGGCTGGGGTCAGGCCAGTGTCCAGGTCTGTGAGTTGGGCCCTTGCCAAGAGCCTCGGCAGAGAGGAAACCAAAGGAGCACGGGACACTGGCAGAAATGCGCCACGCCGCCAGGAGTTACCCATGGTCGCCACCAGTCACAGGGCCAGGGCTGAAGTCAAGAGTAGGCTATCTGCCCTTGGAAAACTCACACCAAGGGACGAGAAGGAAACGACAATTTTAAACAACGAATACAATCCAACTGCTACCAGCAGCAAGAACCTTTCACAGTGATGTAGCCGTGTGGCAGAGTAGTTAGAGACACACGTAGATCCAGGGTTGAGTTCTAGCTCTGCTGCTTCTGAATGAAATGACCTTAGATAAACTCTCTGGGCCTCAGTCTCCTCATCTGGAAAATGGGAACACTAATATGTAGACCTCCTGGGAGCTGGATGAGGACAGATAGGCAGCACTGAGTTGAGTGCCTGGAGTGTTGTCAGGGAGACTCTTGAAAACCACGCCTCCAGGGGAAAAGGCATGTGAAGGGCAGCCAAAGAGAGTTGGAGAAATAATGTGAACATCTCCCGGAGGCAGGCTTGAGAAACAGGGAATATCAAGTCAGCTGCTGTCCTTGAGCTCTGGGAACAGGCCACAGCCTGGCACCATCCCAGGGCAGAGCCGACAGCGTGTGGGGCGAGGAGTGGCCCAGGCAGGGCACAGACTCCCTCGGGTTCACTCACAGCCCAGCCCGGGGCTGGGTGGGAAATGCTGGGCACTCTGTGATCAGGGATTTAAATATATGGAGACACTTGGTCTTTTACTGAAAGCTACACATCCCTCCCGAAATACATCGACTTCCACCATTTTTATTCTCAGGCCCGCCCAAATCCAGCCCTGAGCTGCGTAAGGGAGGGTGCAAACATAGGGAAAGAGTGCAGCATGGGACTGCGATCTTCGACCAGGACACTGTGCAGGGCGGAAGTAGGGTGTGCAGTCTCTGTGTGGTGGGGGTCAAAGAGCGTCCTTCAGCGTCCGCTGTCCCCTCCCACAGGGACAGGACAGTGTGGCTTGGAGAGGGACAGACCGGGCAGGGGCCTTGTTCGAAGAGTTGCCCGAGGTCAGGGTCCTTGAGAGTGGCCCTGAGAGGGGGTTTGCGTGGGCGCAATGTGTTAGGGTGCAGTTTCTCAGCGAGGGTCCCCAGAACTGCCCGGGGAGGGGGCGGGGAGCTCTGGGGACCCTGCAGGTCGCACCTCCAGTGGGAAGGGACAGAGCAGGTGAGGGTTGACCATGGTGGCCAGAAGGAGGCCCTGTCCCCACCTTGCAGCTCTCTGTGCACACAGGCAATGCAGAGCCTTCACCCCACACTGGCATCAGGCACGGAAAAGGTGAGGGAACCTGGCGGGGACCAGCAGCACCCACAGGACATGCAAAGGCGACGGCAAGCCTGGATGGGCTTGTGTGGCAGATGCCCTGCGTCCAGGGGCCCCTGGAGGGAAACCTTGGCCAAGAAGACGAGGGTAAGGTGGACCGGCCAGAGGCTCAGCTGGATTCCATGGTAGCTGAGTCCTGGGGATCCCCGGGGGTGGGACAAGAACGGGGTGTTCACAGACCAGGACCCCACAGGGCTCTGTCAGCTCCAGGGACCGACTCCCCCATGTGGACCAGAAAGTTGGGTCAGCGGGGCTGCCACCTCCTCTTCTGTCCCCTCCCTCAGGCACTGTGTCCCTGCCTCTCCCCAGGCACTGCTGACCGGGTGGCATTGCCGTCTCGGGATCCCATGGAGGCACCAAAGGGGATCAGGACCAAGCTGGGAACAGCAGCCCCACTTTCCAGCCCTGGCCCCACCCTCCTGCCTCGTCCCCCACGGCCCCCATTCCACACCCCACCCCATGTCCAAGATAGCCCAGCGCCTGTGACCCTCCAGGGGCCAGTGCCACAGTTCCTGTCTTCCCCCTCTGTCCCTTGGGTCCAGGGACAAGGGATACATTTTTCTCAACCATAAATGAAGAGAGAGAGAGAACGAGAGGGAGAGAAGGAGGGAGGGAGGAAGGAAGAGAAGAGAAGGGAAGGAGAAAAGCAGAGAGAAGAGGAGAGGAGAGGAGGGGAGCAAAAGAGAGAGAATACTAGAAGCCTCCCCCAATTCTGTTTTGTTTCAATTTTATTTCATTTGGCCAAGCCTCAGAGAGAGGCTACAGGGACTTTGTGTTTGTCCATCACTCACCCTGCTGCTGTCCCCACCCCCAGCGGACACACACACACACACACACACACACACACACGCCCTCCTCCAATCACTGCAAGCCAACGGCAGTTCCTGCCTCTTTAAGGTGACTTGGCATTTCTCTGTATGGATCCATTTTTGCTGGCTTTACAGTTGCACTGGGGAGGACCGGCGTAGTCTGATTTCTGGTCACTCCCGGGCACGTCTTGGTGGCCTCTCCCTGACACAGAGCTGGTCCCACTCTCAGCACTTCAGCCCTCCCCTGCCCGTCTGCTTTCCCAGCCACCTGGGGATTCGCCCCATCCATGGACTGCAGGGCTCTGGGGGCTTTGCCTGTTCTAAACATCTTTATTGCAAAAAGAATGCAAGCTCATTGCAGGAGAAAAATACACAACAAGAGTGAGCCTTTTGTCCCACTCCTGGCTACGGATTCCTTCGGCTTCTCAGTGGTTGTTCCATAAAGGCTGCGACGGACATGCAGCTCTTTGGGCTAGAGACTGCCTGTGTCAGCAACAGTCAGGGAGGGACCCTGTCCCACTCACAGAGTGCGGGGACATCACTGAGGCTGGAATGGGGTGGACTGTGAGGACAGCTGGCAGGCCCTTTCCGACCAAGCAAGCCCGCACCAGTCTCCCCCAACCCTGTGCAAAGTTCCGTCCCGTGCGCAGCCACCCGGCCCCATGGCGGTGCCTGGGAAGGCTCACAGGGCCTCATGTGTGCAGGGCTAGCACCCTGCTGTGGAGCTGTACCCCCCCCCCTTTCTACTTTCTACTTTGAGACAGAGTCTCTGTAAGTTGCCCAGGCTGGCCTCGAACTTGCAATCCTCCTGCTACAGTCTCCCACGTAGCTGGGACAACTACAAGGCATGCCCACCCTGCCATGGGCTCCAACACCGCAGCTCCCGAGGCCTCCCCGGGCTTTCCGGGCAGAGATGAGGGAGTCCGCACAGTGTGCTTAGCTCGTCTCCCATCTCTCCTTCTCATTCCTTCTTTCTCTAGGACTTCGGGCTGAGACAAGCGGGTGTCCCCGCTCACTTAGACCGAGAAGTCAGTGCTTGCAGGGTCCCTCCACTCACACCAGCAGGTGGGGTTTTTGTTGCGTTTTGTGGTACTGGGGACCGATCCCAGGGCCTCACGTATGGTAGTGTGTGCTCTACCCCAAGCCACATCCCGATCCTATCCCTGTCAGTCCCAGAACCTGCAAGAGGAAGCAAGGTCCAAGGAATGGCGAGCTGTGCAGAGCGCGCGGCTCCTCCCCAGGGGCCTTGGGCCTTCTCACCCGGGGGGCTCAGGGCGTGTGGGGGAAGAAAGGAAGCAGACACCCGGAGCTTGGCCAAAGATAAGAGACGTGTTCATGCAATAGTTTGAAAAATCCAGTAGGCAAAATGTGGCCCTTGGGCCACCTGCCTGTTATACAAATACGGTCTGATGTTAAGGAATTCTCTTACCTGATTGTGAGGCTTGGCAAGTCCATAATCCGCAGGGGCCTGGCAGGCTGGGGATGGAGGGGATCTGCAGGTCAAGGGCAAAGGAGGTCTGCTGCAGAACTCTCTTCCTCCAGGGAAGTCTGTCTTTTCCTATTAAACCCTTCGACTGACTGGACAAGGCCCACCCTCTACATGGGGGTCAGCCTACGTCAGGTACAGGTGCCAGCCAAGTCAACATGGAAAATTAACCGTCATCCATACCTTCTGCTATTGCTGAATTCCTGACTGTTCTTGCCTCTTCTCCTTAGAGACCCCCCTTTTTCTCCCCAGCAGGACAAGGGATCCTGCATTTGGAAAGGAGAGACTGTGTTCTGTGTATCTTTACCTACATGCAGCTTTTCTGGTGTAGTGTTTCGGACAAAGCAGACACTGAACTCTCGCTGCCTGGTGGGTAGCTGTTAATTTGCCTATTCGTTTGGCTTTTATTTCTTTAGGTTAAAAACTGGTAGATCTCTGTGACGAAATATTGGTTCCTTCTCAGAAATCCAAGGACAAAGTAGTTTAAGTGCAAATACCAGAAAAATAGTCTATTCAAGAAAATGTTTCCTTTTCTTCCAACTCGTGCCTTTATAGCACCTCCTGCACCTGACCGCGGGAGAACTCGGCACACAGGGAACCTGAGGCCCAGGAAGTCTTTCTCTGCGGAATCCAGGAATTGTTCCTTTTGCAATTTCTTTCTGCTAAATCTTAATCCTAATAATAATGAAATGATTTAGCAGATTAAGACACTAATTAATCCTATCTGAACAACTTGATGCTATCATGTTTAATTTCAAATTTAATTATTTTGGTATTTAATTACAAAACAGTTAATTACTTTTTTGTAACTGTGTATCTTTTTAAAGTAGAAGGAGGCCAGAAATCCCTGATAAGGGGCTATCCTGAGGCATAGCCATTTCCTAGTTTATCTCCAGCATGTATCAGCCTTGCTGCAAGATTGTCCTGGGCTTAAGCTTCTCTTTTATGTGCTTTTCAGTTTCTCATTTCCTGTTTGGTTTGGGTTTCTTCTTTATGCTCCTAGGACCCGCGTCCAGAGCCACATTCCCATGCCTGTGCAGATTTCGGCGACCAGGCCCTCCGGGCACAGCCTTTCTGCCGGGAAAGATCAGTTTCCAGCACCACCCTGCCACTTCCCCGGCTGGCGGCTGGGCGCGGCTCGTGGCGCTTTGAGTCAGAGGCCGTGCGTGCCAACGCTTTAACCATCACCTTGCCTGTGGACATTTGGTCCAGGGCCCCTCAGTTTACCAACTGCCTTCCTTGGAATGGGGGGCTTTATGTCTGGTGTCACGTGGGCTCCACAGGAGCGCAGGGCTTCAGCATTTCCATTTGCACAACTTTAGACTTCACAGACGGACAGACTCCGTCTCATCCTGGCCCCCCGGGGCTGGCAGGCTACAGAGACGCAGGACGCACCAAGCAGGACCCACGCGTGCGTGCGCAGGGGACTCAAGGACCATGCCCCACCCCGGGAAATAGTCTGGAGACACTCTCTGCTGGAGGTTTTTCCGAGCACAACCAAAAATTTAGATTTTTTTTTTTTTTTAAATGTCAGATTCCAAATTGTTTAGAGCCAACTCGTCTTTGTCAGACACCTATGGGGCAACCGGGCTGGAGGTGGCCCAGGGGCCCCCGCTAAATCAGTGCTCCTCCATCCGACTCGGGGCTCTGCTCCCCCACTTCAGTTTAAAGGCGAGGAGGGACTTCCGGCTTCTGTTCAGATGTCTAAAGCAGGGAAATCATTATCACACCCCACATCAGAAAAGGACAACACAGGCAAATTCATAACAGTCTCTCCCCCTCCCCGCCCCCGCCTCTCTCCAGTATGGGGAATTGAATCCAGGCCCTTTGCACTGAGCTATAGTTCACCCCTTTTATTTTTTTTAAGAAATGACCTTGCTAAGTCACTAAATTGCCCAGGCTGGTCTCAAATTTACCCTAACCCTTCCTGCCTCAGCGTTCTAGAGTGCTGGGATTACAGGATTACAGGATCACCACCATGCCCAGCTTCACAACTTTTCTTAAACATGAGAGAATCTAGAATAAAGAGAAAAAAAAAAACACGAAACCCAAATCCACAAAAAGATGAAGCCCTCCAAGGACAGATGGACGCCACACCAGCCTGGAGGAGACGCCCCTAAAGCGTGTGGTACCTCGCAGAAGGCTGAGTGGAGAATGCATGGGAAGCCACAGGTGAGGTGTGCG